>BQNB010084517.1:0-28730 GCA_026074375.1 Tanacetum coccineum | reverse complement strand
TTCCATTACGTACAAGGATTCGTCAGTATCTGGGCTTTTACTAGGTTTATTGAAAAACACGATTAGTCCGAAACTGACATCAGGTTACTACATTACAACTCATTATTCCTAGTAGTTTTCACTAATTTTGATAACCCATTTGAAAGCAAAGTTAGCTTTTCGGATGTATTTGGTTCACATTAAGGCATCCATAATGAGAAGGTTGTGAAAAGTTCCATAAATTATGAAATGGTTTATGGACGGACTAACCGTGATCCATCTGGTAAATGCGGTATGTATATATTTGACTATATTTAATTTTTCGGTCATGGTCTATGTAAAGTGACCACTTGCTAAAAAGTCATTTCTCTTGTCTTTAACGAGTCACTCTAACTCTCTCCTCTGTCTACGCTCGTTCGTGTCCTTATCTCAATCTCACATTATACACATCATTTCTTCTTTTCTTTCACAACTTTCCAAAATCTCTACCTTAACTTTTAGTTTAAAATTCAATCAAAATCACAAAAAAGCTTCGATATCTATTTTAAGGGTGAGCATGGTGCGATTTAAATACTTGGTGGAAAGTTACTTCAAAGGGTTGTTAAATACTTGGTGGAAAGTTAGTGTGTTCAAGTACAAAGAAACAAAACTCGATGGCTATGTTATCAAGTATGTTGCTGTTGTTGGGTGTTGTGCTTAAGTGTTGTAGACAAAAAGTCACTTAGTTGATTATGACATCTTCTTTGACAAGATGTTTATCTTTTGTGATGATACAAGTTTCATTGCCACTTCAAACAACCAGTTTTGCATTCTAGAACAAAACACATTGACACCAGGTATCATTTCATTAAGGATCATATTTTAAAAACTGATGTTGAGCTTCATTTTGTACCCGCTGATTTACAACTAGCTGATATTTTTACAAAACCTCTAGTTGAGCCTAGCTTTACTAGATTGGTCGATGAGTTGTGTATGCTCAATATCGATAAAGTAATCCCTGATAAAGAAAAGATTTTAATTGATTCTTTAACTTGATTATTAAATGTTTTTAAGGTAATGAATAGTTACATTTAAGTTGAAAGATAAACATTCTCAATATTTAATTCGGATATTCTCTAAAAAAGGCTACCAACTTTCTCGATATTCGCGGAATTACACAGTGCACGAAGGGTCAAGGGGCCCACATTTTTGACAGTTTTACCACTACGAATTTAATGCGGACATCAAACAGTTTTTATTTTTCAAAATATAAAACATTTTAGTGGTATAACTATCATTTTTTTCACAACACACACTTCACTTTTCACACATAAAAACCTAAAATCATCTTCAACATCCTTTACAAAACTCCATTTCCATCAAAACCAGAAGCAAATCTTTCAACTTTCAAACTACAATGGCTTCTGAATCTTTAACACAAATAACAAAACACGTTACACCTGCACCAAATGTTGCTTTTGAGTGTAAGAAAGGTGCCATTGCTTTCAACAATCGAATCACATTGATTTAATCTTTCAAAGAAAAAGTGAGTTTAATCTGGCAACAACTCCTTAGCTTATCAGGATTCAGAACTCAATCAAGATAGATTCAGTGATTGCTCGAGAAATGTATGACGAAATGATTTGGGTGATTGAGAGTAGGCCTGATGTTATAGAAGCTAGGAAGATTGTTGAAAATAATCTAGATGGTCTAGGGATGGACTGATTTGTAATATATCAATAAATGAATTCTTTTGTCAATTTCCTTGTTATAATTATGTGTAAGAAAAAGATGTGCACTCACTTACAATAATTTTTACTTAGCATAATTTATATTTAAATAGGGAGAGATTGTTGAGCCAATTGAGTGCCTAATTGTCTCTGCCTAGATTTAAACAGAAATTAGGCTAAGAATGGACGTGCATAAATGCAGACGCACTTCAACCACAGGATTCTTGACATGTCACCTACCTCTACTAAGGGATCAACCGTATCACTATAAATATGGAATGTTTGTTGTAGTAAATGTTATCACTTATTATTGTTTGTCGTTATTATTGTGCATTTACTACGTTGTCAAACTTACATAATAGTCAACTGGTCCTATCAGCGGGTCTATATAAGTTTGCGTGTAAACTTGATATTATATCAAGTTTACTTGTTCAAAGAGTAATCTTACATTGTCATTCAACGAGTGTGATCCATAACACTTTGATTCATATCAATAAAGCATTACACGATTGA
This sequence comes from Tanacetum coccineum, assembly GCA_026074375.1. Taxonomy (NCBI): domain Eukaryota; kingdom Viridiplantae; phylum Streptophyta; class Magnoliopsida; order Asterales; family Asteraceae; genus Tanacetum; species Tanacetum coccineum. Next base: position 26,529 of record BQNB010084517.1, on the reverse strand, counting down.
AAAGTTATATCTTGTGTTGCATGTTTATTTTAGTGTTGTATATTCAATATAAGCGTGTTAATTGAGACTTGCAAATGATGTCATATGTGAATTGACGAGTTGTAGAGGTACACTTCATCATTGAGGAAATGTGAACACTTCCCTATACAGTCACTACTTTGTTGAAAAAACGGTGCATTATCAACTAATTCCCGAAGAATGCGTGTGAATAGTGATCGGCTCATTCGAAAGCGCTTACGAAATATTTTTTTGCCATACATTGAGTTTTGAGAAAAGTAAGTGGGAACTAGACGACGATTAGCGCTGTAACGATCTCTATCGATCGTGTTTCAATAAGTCGGAGTTTTAGGGATTGTAGAAGTGGAAGCTTGACAAAGCATAACGACCGCTTTCAAAAACCTAGTTCGATACTACTAACTTCATCTTCTTCATCATCTAAGGATGTAAAAAAATAGATCGAAATCCATTTGTTTTAGATGAGATATGTAGAGTGTATAAGAAAGAACGTGTTTGAAAGTGTGAATGAAAAATGAAAGAGTGTTGAGGTATTTATAAGGATAAAATAAAAGTAAATTTTAAAGATTTGTTTTATTACCCGATATCTATTTTTTAACCGTTGGGGTATGTTTTTTTGTGCCAAGTTCTCCCAACGACTCGGTCGAAATTAAGACTTAGTCCTCCAAAAATGCATAGACGACTCATCGGATGAAAGGGGCGTAATAGCGAAGGACGCGTCTAGCCAAGGATCGACTGGGTTGTTCAGCACTCCATCCGTCCCAAAATAATTATCCACCGACATAAACACACCGTGTTTAAGAAAAACATCATCATTACAATTTTATCTTTCTTACGTTTTATATAATGACAATTTTGCTATTAACTAATTAATTTAAAACTTCTTGCATGCTTATAATAATAACTTTAAATGATGATAATATGTTTAACGTGAACTAAATTTTTTATTTATTTTTAAAAATGGACAATTAGTTTGAAAGAATCCGAAATAAAAATATAAGACCAATGGAGTAATACTAGTAAGATTATCTATTTTTATATATATTGTCGAGATCTAAGCCTCTTATTGATTAGTTACCATCAGGAACTGCATACCTGCCAGTAGGAACTATTACTCTACCAGTAGGAACTACATACCTACTAGTAGAAACTAAGTATTACAATTATTCCTAACATTCCTCCCTAATCTGAATTTGACTTTGTTTGTTAATTTCACAGTTTCTAGGATAGATCATTCACGTTCTTGAACCTTGAGTGATTGAATTATGAACTTTGCAGCAACATACAATCTGCTGTGGTCTTGATTGAATACTTGAAAATTCTGCACATATCAGCTGAATGTCTATAGAGGAAGCAGCATCTTTATTTTTCATAAGAACACCTTCAAGAACCATATAGTTTGCAGTCTTCGTAGCCTTGTTGAACTTGAACATCAAAAGTCAACAACATTGAAAAACCTTCAGGAAATCTTGAACCAGCAACAGACTTTGGAACCACCGTGTCACACCCCGTAAATTCCCGGTTAGTATTCCGACTCACTCCGGTCATCTACTTTAAATTTTATTCGTTACGTTTAAATCTGACAGTTTACCGAGGAACTAAACTGCGTAAAAACTGAGAAACGTCACCGGACGCGTTCCGGCATCGGTTATAAATTATTTTAGGCATTATATGTGTTATATTAGCTTTCCTGAGTGTTTCGTGATTTTTAATCACTTCCGATATTAATTTTAAGGTTTTATCCTTTAAATAGCCTTTTTTCGCGTTTTTGACCAAACGGAACCCCGGAAACTCAAAATCTTTTCGTGTAAACTCAAGTTATCGATAAAATTATACCATAAACATAAAAATTTCGTTCACCCTTATTCCTATACATATAAAAATGTATAAAGCCAAGCCAAAATACTCTTAGTACTTGAAATTAAATCATCCTTAAACCACTAACTCCAAATTTGAAAATATTGCCATATTAGTGTAAGAAAGAGACATTTTGTATCCTAGCAACATGCATGCATGCAAGACTCTTACACATCATGTGTTTACTTACACACTCTTACACATTTGACTTAGTAGACTTTGAACCATGTCTAAATTACTTGAACCTTGACTAGAAAAATTGAACCATATGGTCCTTGTGAGCCATTGTTGGCCGAACCACATACCACACACTCTCTTGGTGTGTTGGTCACTTGTGTACACATCTAACCCTCTTAACCCTAGCATATGGACTATAAATATAACACTATACTTCAACCTAGGGTTATCCTTTCATTTACAAGTCACCAACAAAAACACACATCTCCCTCCCCTTGCTCCCCATCTCACGGCACAATAACACCAACATAAACCACCCATAACTTTTGATTTTCTTCAAGATCCAAGTATTCTAAACTCATTCCTAGTTATATCTAAGGTAGATCCAAGTGTTGTTTGGTTGTTTTTCAAGAGTTTTCAAGAATCATAAAACTAGGGTTTCAAGTTTTATAAGTGGGTTTTTGCAAGATCTTGTGTCTACATCTTTTACTTACTTTCTTGTGAGTATTTCTTGACCCATCTTGTTCTATTTTGATGTTATTATGAATCTTGTTATAGATCTATGTTTATATCTAAAGATCCATGTGTTTGTGATGTTTTTACAAAAGAAACTACAAATTATTTTTGTTCATCTTAAAAATATGTTGAAAGTTTATGGCAAAAGCTTATGTTCATGTTTTAGAATATGTTCTTGGTGAGATTGAGAGTTGATGAGAGTTGCAACAATAGATATTAGGGTGGTTTAAGGTTAGTTTTGTGGTGGATTAGTGGTAAATAAAGGTAGAACTAGATTAGCAACTAATAGCGATTGGGTTGATTTTTGGGTCACTTTTCGCTCAACTATACTTCTGACCCGATTTTGTTTAATTTGAGCTCTTAAAAAAGTTTTCATTAGTTTGTAAAAGTAATTTCGAAGAGAGCTCGTTTTCGAATAGATAATTTTTCATATATCACAAGACTTTAAACTCGACTTAAAACGCCAAGATACTTGGTACCCCCCAAGGGGGTGGGGGGGGGGGGGGGGGACACCCCCCACCCCCAAAACTTGTGTTTTAAACACTTTTATACAAAAAAAAAAAAGGAACATAAACCCCCACCCAAAATAAACTGAAACATTGTCCGAAAGTGAAAATGCAAAACCAGATCAAGCACTAAAACGCGATCGGACCCCTTCGGGTCCGAATCGGCCAAAGTATAAAACACGAAAGTTTCCAAATGAGATTTACTATAACGTTGGCAACCGGCTAAGGCCTAAAAGTCATAACGAAGACATTTTTACCACAAATCTAAAAATAATTTTTAAAAAAACACTAAATAAAGTGGCTGATTGGTTATAAAAAGGGTTACGGGCACATTCGTAGATTTGAATGTTTTAAATGCAAGCGAAACATATAGAGACGTTAGGTAATTAGTTAGAACAACTAGAAATGTCATGAAAGGTTATTTGAGATGCCGAACTTAATAAAAGTAGGATTAATAAAAATGGTACGAAACGGACATTTTAGGCGATTTAAACATAAAGATTAGGCGGTTTAGAATTTCTTAAGCGATTTGTAAAATATGGAAACTTAAGAAAATAGGGGACGCTATTAACGTTTTGAAACTAAAAAGTTTCCTAAAAAGGAAAGTTTCTAAAAATAGTAATTTTTCACAAGTGTCGGGATTTAACTAAGACGTAGAAAAATTCAAAGTCTTTTATTACTAAAACGCAAACACACTTGGATGCTTTAAATAATGAACATGGATGCTTTACTTGTTTCTTTGATAAATGCTAAGTCATACCCGTACTTACTCTAGGTTTCCCCTCGGCTAACCAACTTATATCTTCATCATTTGTTTGTGGTTATGATTACCCTTGCTAAGGTGAGTTCAGAGCCCCACATTTTTAACTGATTTACAATCGCTTATACTATTGGGGTGAGAAACATTGTTTGCTTTTAAATTGGACACAAGTTCTTTACGTGAGTTTTACTTGTTTATGTGTTGCCTAAGTAGCTTACAAACCTACTACTGCCCAACTTATCATGAACTGTTAGTTTCTCGACCGGAGGACCGGTTGAGGGAGCGCGAGTGAATAATAGATCTATTGGGACTAATTATCCCTATCCGCTTTGGTTCCACTTAACGAAGAAACAAACGGATATATGTCATGTCGATATACTTTATGGTGGTCTTTGGTTTGGGACACCAGCTTAGGGCAGGAATACTTTGCACAGGATTGTAAACATGCCGCTGTTTGACTTAATAGCTTCGTGTCATGAGCTAGTTGCAACAATAAATCTTTTTAATGTGATTTTGTATTCGTTATAGTAGTCCACTTACGTTTTTGAAATCTTTGGTCCACACTTGTACAAACTTAAACCTATGAATTCACCAACAAGTATGTGACAGTTTTAAACATGTTTTCTCATTCTACTGGATTGATTCTTGATGCTTATGTGGAGTCTATGTGCTATTGACTTGCCAATTTCAAGATTTATCTATTATTTACCGTTGTCAATTATCAAAACTTTGTTATGCTTCCGCTACTTTTAACTTAATTATTATGGGCTGTAAAACTTGAATTTATTTATTTTATGCAAACGATAAACTTTTCAAACCATGATTATGGTCGTTCTTTATTGGCTTTGTGATCGGATTGTATGACGTCACGCCCTCGGACACTATTCCGTCTAGGCCCATTATTTTGGGTGTACAGATTGTTAATTCAGAGCCAAGTTATAAGAACCAGGTATTTATACAGGTCTGGGCTATAACCAGTATGTGATCCTATGTGCCTCATTTGTGCTTACTTGTTGTCTATCCTTGCTGCATACATATATATGAGATTACTATATATATACATTAAGAGTATAACACAATTGCCATATTTACCTCTGCAATCATTTTAGACATTGCTTTAATGCCTTTGCATGTTTCAGATAAAAAGAGATTTATATAACCTTGTGCTTGTGCAAATATGCAGCTTCAGCTATCATCATTTCTCTGATTCTTCGGATAGAGTGTGGATCACCGCCCTCCTCGGGTATTCTTTTTGGGATATCCCTACTGTTATCCTTCTACTTCAGATGGTTGCTACCAGAGACTTCTACTATTGCTCCTGTTAATTTCTTTCTGCCGCTCCTTTGTTGAGATGACATCTTGTCGCTCCACCCACGGATGTGTCTTAGGTTTTCCTTATACGGTTCCGATGCTGATACACCAGATGAATGACTTCACCAGAGCACATTTCCCCGACACCAGCTATTTCACCATTCATATGCACCGATTCTTCTGAGGCTCCTGATTCTTCTGATGGACCACCATCGCAGGACCCTTATGTTGCTACCGTTGCTCGTTGGAGGAGCAGGGTAACAGCACGTCCATTCATCACATGATTTTCCTAAGCTCCTGTATCTGCCCCGCCCGGGATACCGTCGACGAACCAGCGACTCTTACTCTTACCGACCCGAGGGAGGCTATTCCTTTGGTCGAATCCTTACCGCACCATCCAACGGGCCGCGTTTTTAAAAAAAAAAAAAAAAAAAAAAAGTTATTGACTGCAAGGAGATAGTTAGACCTTTACCAGCTCGCAGATTAGCAACGAGCATGCATTCACATCGCTCTCCAGATCATCACTCATCTCTTCTAGTTCATCTATCGATTCCTTCGCTAGTTCATTCTTTGGTTTGGATGCGCCAGATCATGCTAATTCGGATCTTCGACTGAGAAATATCACTATATTGCGTTAACCCTCCGAGGAGAGCACCACGACGTAGTGAGGCATACCGTCGTTGGTGTGCTGCTCCACTATCTACTTTGTATCCACCGACTACATCAGTCATCATATAGGAGATTCACAGAGAGACCCATAGCATTCATCTCCACATTCTGCAGGACCATCTCGTAAGAGATGTAGATCACCGGTTGATTCAGTATCATTATCCATACCAGTTACGGGATCATTAGCTCCTACCCGTGCTGATCACTTACCACCTCGTAAGAGGTTCAGAGATTCATATTTACAGAGCTAGCTTGAGGAAGGATGCTGAGGTTGGTCTTACAGGACTGGGGTTGATATGAGGTTAGGTATTGTGATGGAGGTGGGTTGGAGGATCGTGTTGGGATTGACCATAGGGATGCCACGGATGACACAGAGGAGTATGAGGCTGACGCCAGCACTGGAGATACGACTGAGGCAGGTATCGACCCTATGACTGCACCGTTAGTTGAGGAGGAGATTGTAGGGCCAAGCTGAAGGATTTCGCCTGACTCACCTGACACTAGGGATGGCATTGTTAGGTCAGTCGAGGATACGCCGGTTGACTTGAGTGATGTTGTGCGTGACTTTTACCATCACATGTCTGAGGTTCGTGTTGATAGGATTGTTGGGATTGAGACTGCTCAGGGACGGTTGGAGGCCGATCAGTTGATAGCTAGTGGAGACAGGGCTAGGATGGCTGAGGCGATTTATAGTTTGAGGTTGGAGAACCTCAAGATTCGTGCTATGTTGGATATTGAGAGGGATCGTGTGAGTAGCCTTCGTCTTCATATGTCCCTTTCACAGGAGGAGTTTCGTCAGATTCGTAGGGATCGTGATGATACTCGAGGGAGACTTAGGAGGTTGGAGTCGTACCTTGGGAGGCGTTTCGGCTTTCGTCCATAGTCTAGTTGTACCCTGATCGTGTAGGACATTAGGCCAATGGTTAGGTCTAGGTTTTAGCAGTAAATAATTGTTGATCATGAACCTATTTTGGATTTGGGTTGTAATCGAATTATGCTTTTGTTTATGAAGTGAAAAGCTTGTTTTGGATTCTCTCGCTTATTATTTATATTGTTATTTATTTTTCTTGACAAACGTGTTACGATTAAATTATACTTCATGGCATGCAGTAAAAATGATTATTCCGATGTTGTATATTTCGTTTCAAAAAATTTCCTATGGGTTGTGTCTTGTGATGAAGAACAATGACAAACACTCGTTCTGGAATGACCCACGCTGCAATTGAAGAAATGATCAATCAACGTGTGAACGCAGCTCTAGAAGCTCATCAAGTTAACCAAAATCTTGAACTTGGGAATAACAATGGAAACAATAATGGAAACGGGAATGGAAATGACAATGGAAATGGTAATGGTGATGACAATGGAAATGGTAATGGAAATGGTAATGGTGATGACGATGGAAATGGTAATGGAAATGGTAATGGAAATGGAAACAATGGAGGTGGCAACGGTGACAGAAATGAGAACCACAATGGGAATGGAAGAGGCGATAGGTTGGTTGCTCGTGAATGTACTTACCAGGATTTCATGAAGTGTCAACCAACGAGTTTTAAAGGAACTGAAGGAGTGGTTGGTCTGATAAGGTGGAGTGAGAAGATGGAGACTGTGTTTCACATCAGCAACTGTCCGGAGAAATATCAAGTGAAGTATGCAACTTGTACCTTACTCGACAGTGCACTAACCTGGTGGAACTCACACAAGAGAACCATCAAAACTGATGCTGCATATGCTTTGTCATGGAGAGAGTTGATGAAACTGATGACTGAAGTGTATTGCCTGAGGAATGAGATCCAAAAGATGGAAACCGAGTTGTGGAATCTGTCGGTGAAAAACAATGACATCGCTAGTTACACTCAGAGGTTCCAGGAACTCACCATGATGTGCACCAAAAAGGTTCCCGAGGAGGAAGATCGGGTAGAGAAGTTCATTAGAGGTCTTCCTTATAACATCCAAGGAAATGTGATTGCTGCAGAACCTACAAGACTACAAGATGCTGTTCGAATTGCCAACAACTTGATGGATCAAAAGTTGAAGTGTTATGCTGTGAGAAATGCAGAGAACAAGAGAAGATGGGACAACAATTATGGAAACAACCGTGGGTAACAACCACCTCACAAACGACAGAATACTGGGGGACAGAATGTTGCTAAAGCCTATATGGCTGGTAACAATGAGGAGAAAAAATACGAAGGTACCTTTTCACTCTGCAACAAGTGTAAGTTTCATCACGTAGGCCCTTGCACTGTAAGATGTGAGAAGTGCAACAAGGTTGGACACTTGACTAGAAATTGCAGGGTTACTAATCCCACTATCCCCACCCAGAGAGGCCAAATAGTGAATCAGAAGGTTGTGACTTGTTTTGAGTGTGGAGCACAAGGGCATTACCGGAATGATTGCCCCAAGATCAAGAACCAAAACCGTGGAAACAAAGCAAGAGTTCCTAAGGCAAGCGGCAGAGCATATGCACTAGGAGGAGGTGACGCAAAACCCGGCTCCAACAACTGTCACGGGTACGTTCCTTCTCAACGACCATCATGCTTATAGTTATTTGATTCAGGCCCGATAGAATTTTCGTATCAAATACTTTTAGTGCATTGTTAGACATCACACCCTATGCTTTAGACGTTAGTTACGCTGTCGAACTAGCTGACGGAAGGACTTCAGAAACCAACACTGTGTTTATGGGTTGTACGTTAGGATTGTTAGGACATCCATTTAATATCGACCTGATGTCAATAGAATTGGGTAGTTTCGACATTATCATCGGCATGTATTGGTTAGCAAGGAATCATGCAGTGATTTTCTGTGACGAGAAGATAGTGCGTATTCCTTATGGAAATGAAATCTGATCGTATCAAGGAGACAAATGCACAGGGAGAAGAGATCAAAGTTGAGCATTATATCATGTGAAAAGGCCCAGAAGTATATAGAGAAAGGTTGTCAACTATTCCTGGCACAGGTTACGGTGAAGGAAGACAAAGACAAGTCGGAGGAGAAGCGACTTGAAGACGTGCCGACTGTACGGGACTTTCCAGAAGTTTTCCCAGAAGACTTACCTGGACTACCACCCACACGACAAGTCGAATTCCAAATTGACTTAGTCCCAGGTGCTGCACCTGTAGCACGAGCCCCGTATAGGTTAGCACCGTCAGAGATGGAAGAACTGTCTACTCAACTACAAGAACTTTCCGACAAGGGATTTATAAGGCCAAGTTCCTCACCATGGGACTCCGTCTGTTTGTCACAAAAGAAAAAAAGTAACGGCTCTTTCCGAATGTGTATCGACTATCGTGAACTTAACAAGCTTACTGTGAAGAATCGATACCCACTTCCAAGAATCGACGACTTGTTTGATCAATTACAAGGGTCAAGTGTGTACTCAAAGATCGACTTGAGGTCCGGTTACCACCAACTCAGAGTTCGTGATGAGGATATTCCAAAGACGGCGTTTAGAACTCGCTATGGTCATTACGAGTTCCAAGTGATGCCATTCGGGTTGACTAACGCGCCGGCAGTGTTCATGGATTTGATGAACAGGGTATGCAGACCATACCTAGATAAATTTGTGATCGTGTTCATTGATGCTCTTAAATCTACACCTAAGACCAATGAAAACAAGATTACATCTCGACTAATTTTTGGAGTTGCTCAAGAAGGAAGAATTGTACGCCAAGTTCTCAAAATGTGACTTTTGGCTATCGAAGGTACAATTTCTTGGACACGTGATTGATAGCAAAGGCATTCACGTTGATCCTGCGAAGATTGAGTCAATCAAGGATTGGGAATCACCCAAGACTCCAACAGAAATTCGCCAATTTCTAGGTCTCGCCGGTTACTACCGACGGTTTATCGAAGGATTCTCCAAGATTTCCAAGCCTATGACGAAGCTGACTCAGAAAAATGTAAAGTTTAATTGGGGTGAAAAGGAGGAAACTGCTTTCCAGACATTGAAACAAAAGTTGTGTAGTGCACCGATCTTGGCATTGCCTGAAGGAAGTGAAAACTTCGTAGTATACTGTGATGCTTCTCATAAGGGATTAGGCGCAGTGTTGATGCAGAAAGAGAAGGTTATAGCTTATGCTTCCCGCCAGCTCAAAATCCATGAGAAGAACTACACTACACACGATTTGGAATTGGGAGCTGTGGTGTTCGCTCTCAAGATGTGGAGACATTACCTTTACGGCACAAAGTGCGTTGTGTACACTGATCATAAGAGTTTGCAACATATTCTTGATCAGAAAGAGTTGAATATGAGACAACGTAGGTGGTTAGAGCTGTTAAGTGACTACGACGCGATTTACGTTACCACCTGGAAAGGCAATGTGTGGCTGAACCGTTAAGCCGAAAGTGTAGACCTAAGCCACTGCGAGTTCGAGCCTTGGTTATGACGATCGGTTTGAATCTCCCTGCACGGATCTTGAATGCTCAGGTTGAGGCGAGAAAAGAAGAGAATTACGGGACAGAAGATTTGCTTGGCATGATTAAGAAGCTGGAGCCACGTGCAGATGGAACGATGTGTTTGAAGAATAGAAGCTGGATACCACTGTTTGGTGACTTGAGAGCTTTGATTATGCACGAGTCGCATAAGTCAAAGTATTCGATCCACCCTGGATCGGACAAGATGTACCAAGATTTGAAGAAGCTTTACTGGTGGCCCAACATGAAAGCAGAAATTGCCACATATGTGAGCAAGTGTATGACTTGCGCAAAGGTTAAAGCAGAATACCAAAAACCATCCGGTCTGTTGGTACAACCAAAAATCCCTGAATAGAAATGGGAAAACATAACCATGGACTTCATGACCAAGCTACCAAAAACGGCAAGTGGACAAGATATGATTTGGGTTATAGTCGATCGACTCACTAAGTCTGCTTATTTTCTGCCAGCAAAGAAATTACTCAATGTAGAACTGACCCAGCGCAATACTGAAAGAAGTGGTGTCAGACATGGAGTGCTGTTTCGATCATCTCCGATCGCATGGAGATTCGTGGTCCCAATCCTGCAATCTCTTCAAGAAGCCTTTTGGAACTCAATTAGATATGATACGGCATATCACCCAATAGATGGTCAAAGTGAGAGGACTATCCAAACATTGGAAGACATACTCCGAGCATGTGTGATAGATTTCGGAAAGGGATGGGACAGACATCTACCCTTAATAGAGTTCTCCTACAACAACAGCTACCATACAAGTATTAAGGCTGCACCTTTTGAGGCGTTATATGGTCACAAATGCCGGTCACCTATCTGTTGGGCTGGGGTGGGAGACGCTCAACTTACTAGACCATAAATTGTTCGTGAAACAAGAAAGAAGATTATCCAAATCAAGCATCGTCTACAAGCTTCACGTGATCGATAAAAGAGTTACGTTGATAAAAGACATAAGCCATTGGAGTTTCAGGTTGGGGATAAGGTTATGTTGAAAGCATCGCCCTGGAAAGGAGTAATACGTTTCGACAAACGGGGAAAGCTGAACCCTCGTTATATTGGACCTTTTAAAATTCTCGCCAAGGTGGGAACGGTTGCGAATATGGCTAGAATTACCAGAGAAACCTGAGCCCGTGTTCCTAGTAACTTTTCACGTCTCGAACCTTAAGAAGTGCTTATCCGATGAACCGCTCGCGATTCCATTGGACGAAATCCACATTGATGAAAAGCTCCATTTCATTGAAGAACCAGTTGAGATTATGGACCGCGAAGTTAAGCGTTTGAAGCAAAGTCGCATTCCAATCGTGAAGGTCCGTTGGAATTCTAAAAGAGGTCCCGAGTATACCCTTGGGAACGCCGGAAGACCAAATGCAGAAGAAGTACCCTCATCTGTTCGCTAACCCTGCATCCGCATCTCAAGCTACGTCCTAAGCTTTGAGGACAAAGCTTTTCTAACGGGGAAAGGATGTCACACCCCGTAAATTCCCGGTTAGTATTCCGACCCACTCCGGTCATCTACTTTAAATTTTATTCGTTACGTTTAAATCTGACAGTTTACTGAGGAGCTAGACTGCGTAAAAACTGAGAAACGTCACCGGACGCGTTCCGGCATCGGTTATAAATTAATTTAGGCATTATATGTGTTATATTAGCTTTCCTGAGTGTTTCGTGATTTTTAATCACTTCCGATTTTAATTTTAAGGTTTTATCTTTTAAATTGCGTTTTTCGCGTTTTGACCAAACGGAACCCCGGAAACTCAAAATCTTTTCGTGTAAACTCAAGTTATCGATAAAATTATACCATAAACCTAAAAATTTCGTTCACCTTATTCCTATACATATAAAAATGTATAAAGCCAAGCCAAAATACTCTTAGTACTTGAAATTAAATCATCCTTAAACACAAACACCAAAATTTGAAAATATTGCCATATTAGTGTAAAGAAGAAAGGCATTTTGTAGTCCTAGCATCATGCATGCAATGAAGACGCTTACACTATCATGTTTACTTACACACACTTCCACATTGACTAGTTAGACTTGAACCATGTCTAAATTACTTGAACCTTGGCTAGAAAAATTGAACCATCATGGTCCTTGTGAGCCATGTTTGGCCGAACCATAGACACACACACCTTTGGTGTGTGTTGGTCACTTGTGGGTATCCATGAACCTTAAAACCCTAGCTCACTCCTATAAATATACCACCTATCTCACACTTAGGGTTTCATTTTCATTTCTAGTCACCAACCAAAAATCTTTTCTCCCTCCCCTTGCACCCTAGCTCACGGCATACACCCAACTCCCAAACCCATCCATAACTTTTGATTTTCTTCAAGATCCAAGTACTCTAAGCTCATTTCTAAGGTTACCTAAGGTAGATCCAAGTACTTGTTGGTTGTTTTTCAAGAGTTTTCAAGAATCATAAAACTAGGGTTTCAAGTTTTATAAGTGGGTTTTGCAAGATCTTGTGTTTACATCTTTTGCTTACTTTCTTGTGAGTATTTCTTGACCCATCTTGTATTATTTTGATGTTGTTTTGATTCTTGCTATAGATCTATGTTTATATCTAAAGATCCAAGTGTTGTGTTAATTTTTACAAAAGAAATAAGTTAATATTTGTCATCTTTTATAAAATGGAAGTAAACATTGTTACCACTTTATGTTTATGTTTTATATTATGTTCTTGGCGAGATTGAGAGTTGATGAGAGTTGCAACAATAGATATTAGGGTGGATTAAGGTTAGTTTTGTGGTGGATTAGTTGTAAATAAAGGTTGAACTAGATTAGGCACTAATATGCGAGTTGGGTTGATTTTTGGTCGTATTTCGGCAAAACATACTTGCTGTCCCAAATTAGTTTGGTGGTTTTGAGCGACTTAAAAATGTTTTCATTAGGCGTAAAAGTAGTTTTCGAAGAGCTCGTTTCGAATAGATAATTTTTCATATATCACACTTTAAAATCGGACTTAAAACGGCAAGTATGACAAAATGAAACTTGAAACTTTAGTTTCGGCGAAATGGGAAAATGCAAAGAACCAGATCATCATCTAAAACGGCCGATTCGGGGCCCTTCGGGATCTAATCGTCCAAGTATAAAGCAAGAAGTTGTCCGGAATGAGATTTTACTATAACGTTGGCAACCGCTTAGCCTAAAAGTCAAAAACGAGAGACATTTTTACCACAAATCGGAAAAATAGATTTTTAAGAAAACACTCTAAATAATGTTGCTGATTGGAATTATAAAAGGGGGTTTCGGGCACTTTCGGACGATTTTGGATGTTTTAAATGCGAGCGAAACATATAGAAATGCTAGGTAACTAGTTAGAACAACTAGAAATGTCATGAAAGGTTATTTGAAATGCCGAACTTAATAAAAAGTAGGATTATTAAAAATGGTAAGAAACGGACATTTTAGGCGATTTAAACATAAGGAGTAGGCGGTTTAGAATTGTTTAAGCGATTTGTAAAATATGGAAACTTAAGAAAATAGGGGACGCTATTAACATTTTGAAACTAAAAACTTTCCTAAAAAGGAAAGGTTTCTATAAATAGTAACTTTTTGCAATTGTCGAGATTTATCAAAACTGTTATAAATTTAACTAAGTCTTTTATTACTAAAACGCAAACACACTTGGATGCTTTAAATGATGAACATGGATGCTTTACATGTTTCTTTGATAAATGCTAAGTCATACCCATACTTACTCTAGGTCGCGGCTAGACCTCCTTATATCTTCATCATCTGTTATGGTTATCGCTTACCCTTGCTAAGGTGAGTTCATAGCCCCACATTTTTACTGATTTACAAACACTTTACACTATTGGGGTGAGAAACATTGTTTGCTTTTAAATTGGACACAAGTTCTTTACGTGAGTTTTACTTGTTTATGTGTTGTCCAAAGTACTTCAAACCTACTACTGCCATACTTTCATGAACGATATTTCTCGACGGGAGGACCGTTGAGTGGAGCGCGAGTGAATAGAAAGATCTATTGGGACTAATTATCCAATCCGCTTTGGTTCCACTTTAACGAAGAAAAACGGTATATGTCTAGTCGATTATACTTTATGGTGTTTCTTGTGTTTTGGGACACCGGCTTAGGGCAGGATAATTTTGCAACAGGATGTCGCAATCCCTGTTGACTTAATTAGCGTTCGGTGTCATGGCTTAGTGTGAACAATAAATACTTTTATTGATGCTGTATTTGTTAAAGTAGTCCCATACGTTTTTGAAATCTTGTGGTCCACTCTGTAACAAACTTAAACCTATGGATTCACCAACATTAAGGTTGACGTTTTAAACATGTTTTCTCAGGTGCTTGCTTGGATGTTATTCTTGATGCTAAAATGGTCTATGTGCTATGTGACTTCGCCAATTTCCAAGACTATCTACTATTTACTCGTTGTCTTTATCAAAAACTTTGTTTATGCCTCCGCTACTTTTAACTTATTACATGGGCTGTAAACTAAATCTATTTTATTTCACAACGAGTAAACTTTTTCAAACGTCCATATTAGTGGTCGTGTCTTTATTGCATTTGTGATCGATTGTTAAGACGTCACCCCTCGACACGAATTCCGTCAGGCTCAGTTTGGGGTGTGACAGATTGGTAATCAGAGCCAAGGTTAAAGAGAACCAGTCTATAACCAGTATGTGATCCTATGTGCCTCTATTTGTGCTTACTTGTTGTCTATCCTTGCTGCATACATATATATGAGATTACTATATATACGTAAGAGTATTACATATTGCCATATTTACCTTGCCATTCATTTTAGCATTTCTTTATGCCTTGCATGGTTTCATATAAAGGAGATTTATATAAACTTTTGCTTGTGCAGATTATGGCAGCTTCAGCTATCATTATTTCTTTTGATTCTTCGGATAAGAGTGTGGGATCACCGCCCTCTCGGGTTATTCTTTTTGGTGATATCCCTACTATTATTCCTTCTACTTCAGTGGTTGCTCCAGAGACTTCTACTATTGCTCCTGTTATTTCCTCTGCCGCTCCTATGGTTGAGACGACTCTTGTCGCTTCACCCACTGGATTGTGTGGCTTGGTTCCTTATACGGGTTCCGATTCTGATTCACCAGATGAGATGACTTCACCAGAGCACATTTCCCCGCTACCAGCTGTTTCACCATTCATATGCACTGATTCTTCTGATGGACCACCACTGCAGGACCCTTATGTTGCTACCGTTGCTCGTTGGAGGAGCAGGGTAACAGCACGTCCATCATCATCACATGAGTTTCCTATTGCTCCTGTTACTGCCCCTCCCGGGATTCGTCGACGGTCAGCGACTCTTATCCGACCCGGGGAGGCTATTCCTTTTGGTCGACCTTACCGCACCCATCTTAACGGGCCGCGTAAGTTGTTGACTGCAAGGAAGAGAGTTGGACCTTTACCAGCTCACAGATTAGCATCGAGGCATGCATCACCTCATTCTCCAGATCATCTTCGGATTCTTCGCCAGTTCATTCTTTGGGTTTGGATTCTTCGCCACTCATCTTCTTCTAGTTCATCTTCGGATTCTTTGCCAGTTCATTCTTTGGGTTTGGATGCGCCAGATCAGGCTCATTCGGGATCTTCGACTAGAGATGTATCACCCAGATTGTGTTACCCTCCGAGGAGAGCACCACAATGTAGTGAGGCATTTCGTCATTGGCTTGCTGCTCCATTATCTACTTGGTACCCACCGACTACATCAGAGTCATCATCAGGAGATTCACCAGAGAGACCCATGCATTTATCTTCACATTCTGCTGGACCATCTCATAAGAGATGTAGATCCCCGGTTGATTCAGCACCATTATCCATGCCAGTTACGGGATCATTAGCTCCTACCCGTGCTGATCTCTTAGCTTAGAGGGGACCGCTGAGGTTGGCCCCTACAGGAGACTGGGGTTGATGTGGGGTTAGTATTGGTGATGGGATTGTGGTTTGGATGATCGTCATGTTGGGTTGACCATTAGAGATGACTCAGTTGACACAGTGGATTTATGAGGCTGACGCCAGCACTAGAGTACGGGCTTGTGAGGCAGGTGGTAAGACCCTATGACTGCACCGTTAGTTGAGGGGAGGAGGTTGTAGAGCCAGCTGGAGAGGGTTCTCCTGACTTGCCTGTTACTAGGGATGGCATTGATAGGATTGTTGGGATCGAGACTGCTCAGGGACGGTTGGAGGCCGATCAGTTGATAGCTAGTGGAGACAGGGCTAGGATGGCTGAGGCGATCTATAGTTTGAGGTTGGAGAACCTCAAGATTCGTGCTATGTTGTGATATATGAGCGGGGGGGGGGGGGGGGGGGGGAATCGTGTGAGCTAGCTTCGTACTTCATATGTCACTTTCCACAGGAGGTGTTTCGTCAGGTTCGTAGGGATGTTGTGATTGCTCAGAGGGAGAGCTTTAGGAGGTTGGAGATGTATCTGGGAGGCTGTTTCGGCTTTCGTTCCATTGTCTAGTTTTTCACTGATCGATGTTTTGATAGGGACATTAGACACATAATGGTTAGGTCTAGTATTAGCTGTAAATATTTATGAATCATGAAACCTATCCCCCCCCCTTATATTGGATTTGGGTTGTATGAATTATGCTTTTGTTATGAAATGAAAAGCTTGTTTTGGATTCTCTCGCTTATTATTTATATTGTTATTTATTTTTCTTGGCAAACGTGTTACAATTAAATTTACTTCATATCATGTATTAAATTATCATTACCGATGTTGTATATTCGTTTCAAAAATCTCACTATGAGTTGTGTCTTGTGATGTAGAACAATGACAAACACTCGTTCTGGAATGACCCACGCCGCAATTGAAGAAATGATCAATCAACGTGTGAACGCAGCTCTAGAAGCTCATCAGGTTAACCAAAATCTTGCACTTGGGAACAACAATGGAAATGGTAATGGAAATGGTAATGGTGATGACAATGGAAATGGTAATGGAAATGGTAATGGAAATGGTAATGGTGGTGACAATGGAAATGGTAATGGAAATGGTAATGGTGAGATGGGAAATGGAAATGGTAATGGAAATGGAGATGGAAATGGAAACCATGGAGGTGACAACGGCGACGGCAATGAGAACCCCAATGTGAATGGAAGAGGCGGTAGGTTGGTTGCTCGTGAATGTACTTACCAGGATTTCATGAAGTGTCAACCAACGAGTTTTAAAGGAACTGAAGGAGTGGTTGGTCTGATAAGGTGGAGTGAGAAGATGGAGACTGTGTTTCACATCAGCAACTGTCCGGAGAAATATCAAGTGAAGTATGCAACTTGTACCTTGCTCGACAGTGCACTAACCTGGTGGAACTCTCACAAGAGGACCATCGGAACTGATGCTGCATACGCTTGTTATGGAAGAGAGCTGATGAAATGTTGGATGAAGTGATTGCCCGAGAAATGAGATTACAAAATAGGAAAACCGAGTTGTGGAATATGTCGGTGAAAAAAATAATGACATCGCTAGTTACACTCAGAGGTTCCAGGAACTCACTTGATGTGCACCAAAAATGGTTCGAGGAGGATGATCGGGGGTGGAGAAATTCATTGGAGGGTCTTCCGATAACATCAAGGAAATGTGTTTGCTGCTAGAACCTACAAGACTACAAAAGATGCTGTTCGATATTGCCAACGCTGATGGCTAAAAACTTGAAAGTTATGCTGTGAGAAATGCGAGAACAGAGAAGATAGGACAACATACTATGGAACACAACCTTTGTGGGCAATAACCACCCCCACAAACGACAGAATTACTGGGGGACAGAATGTAGCTAGGGCCTATGATGGATGGGTAACAATGGGGAGAAGAATACGAAGGTTACTTTCCACTTGCAACAAGTGTAAGCTCCATCATTTAGGCCCTTGCACTGTAAGATGCGGTGAGGTTGTAACAAGAGGTTGGACATTTGCCCAAGAACTGCAGGGTTACAAATCCCACTACCCCCACCCAAGGAGGCCAAATAGCGAATCAGAGGGTTGTGACTTGTTTTGAGTGTGGAGCACATGGGCATTATCGGAATGATTGCCCCAAGATCAAGAACCAAAACCGTGGCCAAAGTATAAAACACGAAAGTTGTCCGAAATGAGATTTTACTATAACGTTGGCAACCGCTAAGCCTGAAAGTCAATAACGAGAGACATTTTTACCACAAATCGGAAAAATAGGTTTTTAAGGAAAACACTAAAAATAGTGGGCTGTTGGGAATTATAAAAAGGGGTTTCGGGCACTTTCGGACGATTTTGGATGTTTTAAATGCGAGCGAAACATATAGAAATGCTAGGTAATTAGTTAGAACAACTAGAAACGTCATGAAAGGTTATTTGAGATGCCGAACTTAATAAAAAGTAGGATTATTAAAAATAATACGAAACGGACATTTTAGGCGATTTAAACATAAGGAGTAGGCGATTTAGAACTTGTTAAGCGATTTGTAAAATATGGAAACTTAAGAAAATAGGGGACGCTATTAACGTTTTGAAACTAAAAAGTTTCCTAAAAAGGAAAGTTTCTAAAAATAGTAATTTTTACAAGTGTCGGGATTTAACTAAGACATAGAAAAGTTTCAAAGTCTTTTATTACTAAAACGCAAACACACTTGGATGCTTTAAATGATAAACATGGATGCTTTACTTGTTTCTTTGATAAATGCTAAGTCATACCCGTACTTACTCTAGGTCGCGGCTAGACCTCCTTATATCTTCATCATCTGTTGTGGTTATCGCTTACCCTTGCTAAGGTGAGTTCATAGCCCCACATTTTTACTGATTTACAAACGCTTTATACTATTGGGGTGAGAAACATTGTTTGCTTTTAAATTGGACACAAGTTCTTTACGTGAGTCTTACCTGTTTATGTGTTGCCTAAGTATGACATAAGAATAAGTGCATAAATTCATAAACATTAGTGAAAACTCATTTTACATATTAAAAAGTCCTAAGTGGTGATTTAGCCATAAATAACATATTACACATAAAATAATGATAATAAAAAGTATAAAGGAATTAGGAAGACCTTAGGGATGATGTATGAGATGAGAAATAAGTGCTAAACCCGTGTTTAGATTCAAAACCAAAGCTTACAAGCTTATAAACCCTAGATTAGGTTTGAAACCCTAATCTTCCCTTTTTTTCTTAAATCCTTGCAAATGAAGAACCAATGCTTGTAAACACCTTAGTGTGTCTTAGGATTGATGTGTATAGGCTTGTATGGATTGTAGAAAAATTTTGTATGGTTTGCTTAGGATGGCTTATAATGCCGTGGGTTTTGACTAGGAAAGGAGAGAAAGAAAACAATTTTGCTAAGTAAAAGAGTGTATGTAAACTTCATATATGCATGAGTATTTATAGGAGAAGTGAAAAGATATTTGTAGTGGCTTAGTTTGACCAAGAATTCAAAGGGGAGGGGGGCCTTGTGCTGTGGGTTTTCAAGGGGACAAGGGGACCAAGGGGGAGGGAAACAAGGACCTTAATGGTTTATGTCTTATGGTTCCCTCTAATAGAAATCATCCCATGATTTCTAGGGCTTATGTTCCTAGTTACTTTTCTTTTATATACTTTGTATTACTTGTGTAATTATAAAAGAAAGTGTAAGTAAAAAGTTTATATAAAAATGTAAAGTGTAGTTTTTATATAAAAGTATACTTTGTAAAGTCTTGGTATTTTGTAAAGTATTTGTTATCTTGTATAAACATATGAAACGTGTATAAATATATACATATGCATAAAGTTTTATAAACTTTGATCATTGTATATAAACGTAGGTATTTGTTGAAGCGTAAGTAAATTTTTACACCTAATTGTCATTTATCGCGAAACGTAAACACTTTCACGTATCCGATAAAATAACTGGTGTAATGTTAATAATTATCCTCAAAATAATTACTTAACCCTTGTTTGACGTAAACAATAATTTGTTTGATGCCTGTTTACGTTAACTGATTATTTCTTGCTTACGCGATTTAACTTAACGATTTCCATTAAAAACAAACGCGTACAATACAAAAAAATAAATAGCGACTTTATCAACGTCGTACATTGTCCTAAAACACGAGGTGTTATACCACCGATATACTTTTCAATCTGGTCTACCTCTTCTGGGAACATCATGGCACACATCAACGCTAGTTGCTGAAATCGTCGATTGTAGGCCACCACATCGGTGCCCTTAACCTTAAGATTCCACATCTCAGTCTCAATCTTCTTGATCTCACCCCTCGGGCAGTATTTATCAATCATCATTTTCTTCAGTGTTGCCCATGGCATGGCATGAGCTGCTTCGGGGGTAGTGGTCTTAACATGGGCATTTCACCATGTAAGAGCATCGTCTTGTAGAGTGCAAGTCACAAATTTGACTTGACAAGATGATGTGCAATTGCTAATGCTAAACTTAGACTCCATTTTCTCAAACCATCAAGTGAGTCCGACGACTCCCTTATTGCCTTTAAAGTCTAAAGGTTTACATTTCAGGAATTCCGAGTAAGAGCATTCACGAACAGCTTGTGCTGGCCTTGGTCCTGAACCATTGTTGTCGTAGCCATTCCTAACTCTGCTTGCTTCTGCTTCAGCCATTGCAGCAACAACTCCTCAGTCAATTAAGGCCTGAAGTTGTGCCTCAGTAACAGTTGTGGTGGTTGTTGCATTTGGGGTTGGTGTGACTGGTGTTGACCTTGTGGTTCGTTTTGGTGACATTTTCTTCAATCAGCCAAATTTATTTAAAGTCGAGATATCGTGCTCTGTCATTTGTCTATCTTCATTATTACAGGTATTTGGGTTAATAATTTATTGGAAATAAAAAAAAAATTTGTTTCTATTGTTCTTGAAAAAACATTAATAAACAAACTTAACAAGGCAAACATGGTAAAGCCCAAAGTTGCTTTATAATTATAAAGAAATAAGCACCTACGTACCTCCAAATCACTTATCAACATAAGGCTCAAAGTCGCTGAATGCTTTAGTAGCTTAAACTTCTCGAGCTCTACTACAGAAGTTGGTTTTAACACAATAGTTAATGTGGTTGGATCCATTCCCAAAACCTTGCATTTCAAGGGAGGACTAGGGGGGCGTATCAAAAAATTGATTGTTAAGGACTCCGGGGAACTATTGTCATTTATATAGATAAAGCTGCTTTTTGCATGTTTTGAACAAATTTCTGCGGTAACTTTTTCTCTTTCTTTGTATAGGTTGGGTTATGCCATGTGTCTGAGCTCGCTGAGGATCATGCTGACAACATAGAAGGAAAGTATAAAATTTGGGAGAGTATTAAGGCCAAAAATCTAAAAGTGAGCGAAACCTTCTATCATCATTTCAATACAACTTTCTTACAAAATTGATTGGCGTATCGAGTTGTTGATTAACCAGCTTTCTTTGTCAAATGTTTTATTAGATTGATTAGGAGAGACAGAGGATCGATGATGAAACACTTGAAAGTCATGCTTCTGATTCCATGGATGAGGATGATTCTGAATTAGAAGATCAAAACCCGGAAGAGTTCCAGGAGCCACTGATATCCTTTGAGAATGGAAAACATCCGGTATTAGCTGAGGTCGAATCCAAAGCTTCTGTCCTTCCACTTGAAGTTCCACTGGATGAAACAGAGGACTCACCTATGGATGATAGGCACTGTAAGAAGAAAGAGATGGAAGAAAGGTACCTCGATCTTATTTTACTTATAATTGTTCACATCTTTTGATATTTGTTAAGGTTCAGTGCTTAAGGTTTTACATTGTTAGCTAGAATGTTAGTCTAGAATATAAGTCACTGTTGGCCCTTATATTAGTTTTAATTGATCATGCTTACTTATGGAAATTTAATGATAAATACATAGCATACACTTATAACGGCTTAAAATGGGTACATTTTAGTCTGTTAACTCTGATTGCAGAAGTTATATAAGCTCTAATATAATTTTGCTCGATAAAAGGATTTGAAAATTTTTGTGCATAAATATATACTCAAGTTCCAACTAAACAGACATTTTGTTTCTGATATTCGTTAGCCCGCATGTAGCTCATCTTAAGGAAGACATAATTGTGGTGGCTTCTGATTAGAGATGGGAACTTTTAAAGCTTCTACCTGAAAATTCTATATTTTATTATTTACAAGAATTTCATATTCTGTTTGTTTTTTTGGTGATTGACATTATAATGTTGCATAACTTGAATTATGAGCTTGAACTTTTGGCACTTTTATTGGAAAATTCTATATTTTATTAGTATTGGTTTTGGCACTTAGGTTTAAGAATCCGGTAATGTGTTAGTTATTTTGGTGTCTCTATACTAGAGTTGTGTATAATATGGAGTTTTTATTTTGGTAGATATAAACGGTGATGCTTTGCACGCGAGCCTTGGGTTGCCGCCGGCATTGAATGTTAAAACCGCGCAAGTCGGCAAGCTAGAGATCATAGTATGCATACTGCTCTTCAGCTTATATTTAATAACTTATGTCTAAATACAAATGAAATGATTGTTTACACACATACATGCATTTGATTTGATATGTTGGTTGTATTTCTAAGCTCCCTTATTTGACCAATGTACAAGTCGAGCCAATTGTTGTGCATGGGAATGTCATTTCATAAGTAGGATCAACATTGTTGAATTTAACATTCTTGAATTTTAGTATTCCTATTGCCATTTGTTGAACTTATTACATTCTCATTGTTTGACATCACTCTTTCTCTTTATTACTTATTAAGTGAATTAGATGCATCCAAGCATATCAATGATACATCTACGCCTGCGATAACAGCTAGGTGCATTAGTGTTTGGTTAAATATTTAGATGAATTTTTTTAATAACCGCTGAGCCAGGACACATATTAACTCATACGGAGTAGTATCTTACCTGTTTTTGCATTTTAGCATGGTTGAATGTAACATTCTTGATTCTATAATCCTTTAACATTATTATTGCTTTTTGTGCTGTGAACTTTAAATTAATGAAAATATATTGCTTCGGATATCTACAACAAGAACTGCCATAGTAATCCTTGCAGGAACCCCGTCACATGACGTAATTGACGTAGTAGCACAAACCATTGTCACAACCATGGCCACACACAAAAATGAAACACCAGGCTCAGAATCACTAGAGAAAAAACCAGCCACAACAAAAAGATCTTTACTACCACAACTTTCATCAAAATCAAAGAAGAAAAAATGTGATTAAATAATTAGGACTTTGCAACGGCACAGCTCAAACTTTTATAAACAACCAGTTATCAAAACATTGTTCAAGATACATTCGTTTTCGTTAGCTTCTAATGTTAATCATTATAAAATATACCTTGAACTTAAATACATTATACATTTTGGTTCTACATTGTTTTAGATATTGGTAACGAAATGTCTCAATACGAGGCCAACTAATCGTCCCGTAGCAAAGCGCGGGTATATATACTCGTTATACATTAACCGTGAGAACGACGTCGTTTTGCTTTGAATAAAGTCATTTTGAAGTCGTTTTCGAGTTAATGCTGTCGTTTGGTTTAATGTGGATAATGGGTTCCTAGTTGGGCCATTAATTAACATAAATGTGCTTCTTCTTTTTGGGTTGGCCCGATTTCGCTACAAACAAAGCACCGACGTCGATATAAACTAGGTAGGATTGGTTGTTGGTGTAAATCAGGTGATACGTTTTCCATTTGAGGCATACATATCTTATGCAACTATCTCTCATATATACACACTATTAAAACATCAACACACCACCATGCAGCACTCATTGTTTTCTTAAACAACGATTGAAGGAGTGATCAATGTTTAGTGGTTTAACAATTGTTGTGGTTGTTTCATTGCCGTTTGATTTGTTGACGTATGGTCTTTTTTTTGTTTTTCAGTTTCTGTGCTATTAATGTATTTCTAGATATGTGTGTTTGTTTGCTTATGTTTTTGTGGTGAATAATGTATAATAAGGTAATATGGTATGTGTTTATAGTTTGTTTGCTTTTGTATTGTGGTGAATAATGTAGGGTGATATGGTATGTATTTGTATAAGTGTTGATTTTGTATCGTGTGCTATGTGTTTATAAGTGTTGATTTTGTGTCGTGTGCTACAAGTTGTGTTTCGCTTCACTCATTTTATACAGTTTTTATTATATGTGGTCATATGGTTTTGTCCAATGTGTATGAGTTGCTTTCATGATTGCTGATTTTTATTAGTGTGCTTTGAAGTGTTGAGTTTGTGTCGTGTGCTACAAGTTGTACTTTGCTTAACTAATTTTATGCGGTTTGTATTATCTGTGGTCATGTGATTTTGTGCAATGCGTGTTAGCCGCTTTCATGATTGCTGATTTTTTATGTGTCGCGAGTTATGTTTCTTTGAGGATTAATGATGTTTTGATTTATCTTTATTAGATGTCCTCAAGACTAACGAAGTTCTAAAAACTGTGTATTTTGGGTTATACATACTTTGTTATAAAGTCTATTTCTCTATGGGTTTTGCATGAGTTGTCGATTAACTTGTTAAAGATGGTAGGATTATTTGGACTATGTAAAATATTAAGATGATGTTGATTTTTTAAGCGCTTCAAATCATGTGTTTTTCGATTATAAATACTTTGCTATCAAGTCTGTTGCTCTATGGGTTTTGCATGAGTCATCAGTTAGTTAGTTAAATATGGTAGGGTTTGTGTTGGTTAAATGATTTTGTGCAATGTGTAAGACTCTTTCATGATTGCTGATTTTTTATGTGTGTTTATAACTGTTGATTTTATGTCGTTTGCCACAAGTTGTGCTTTGCTTCACTGAATTTATACGGTTTGTATTATCCATGGTCATATAATTTTGTCCAATGTGTGTGAGTTGCTTTCATGATTGCTGATTTTTATGATCCACAAACCATGTTTCTTTGGGGAGTAATAATGTTTTGATTTACCTTTATTAGCTGTCGTCGTGACTGCTGAAGTTCTGCAAACTGTGTATTCTGGGAGCGTAATGATGTTTTGATTTATTTTTATTTATTTGGACTGTGTAAGAGATTAGGATGTGTTGATCCCCTTGAGTTAGTTACCTAAAACTAGAAAGTTAAGATAAAACTAACTTATGGCTTGAAGTAATGTAATGAAAACAGTTTTGACAAATATAAAGGTAAACAAGTAAAGAACACAAAACAGTTTTTCAACGTTTAATTCTTATAAAATCTTATTAAGAACTATACCCTATTATTTACGGAACAACAATGGGGATTGAATGACAATGTGTGTGTGTGATCTCCTCACTAACAACTTAGCATAAATGAAAGTATTATGCTAAGGTGACAACTATGCTAACCAACTAAACTTGTTTAGGGACTTAGTTGATTTGGAGGAGTAGGTATAACACCCCGTGTTTTAGGGTCATTGTACGTCGTTAATAAATTCACTATTTATTTTTAGTATTGTACGCGTTTGCTTTTAAATTGAAATCGTTAAGTTAAATCGCGTAAGCTAAAAATTATCGTTCAATGTAAACGGGCATCAAACAATTAATTGTTTACGTCAAGCAAGTGTTAGATAATTATTTAGAGGATAATTATTAACTTTGCACATTTTATTTTTATTGGTTACGTAGTTTCGCGATAAAATACGTTTAGGCATACCCGGAACCACCAAAACTTTTCTACGCTTCAACAAATACCCATTTTTATACCAAATACCCAAAGTTTTATAAAAATGCACCCATATTCATCACCTTAGCCGAATTGTACATAACAAGAACTAACAAAAACCTATACATTATAAGTATTTACCTTTATGTTTAAACCTACAACTTGTAATTTCAAGTAAATGCTAGATATTTTGTTAGATATCAAAAATCATATGTACTCCCTCCCTCCCCTCAAAATTCGGTACAAAACATTGTTCTAGGGGGACAATGAGCACACAAATGACCAATTTGATATTTGTACAATCACTAGCTCATTTAAACCTTAAGACTTTTAGCTAAATCTTGACCAAGACTTCCTTATTTCCCTCTTTGTGTCTTGGACTTTATTATGGAAGGCTTGACTAGTCTTGGAAATATATAAACATGTACAACTAGTAAGAACACACACACTTTCATTTCACTTAAGAAAAACAACATATACTCTCTTTGTTTTTCTCCGCATCCCATGGCCAAAACCAAAAACCCACATACACTCCACACAATTTTATTTACCACATTTCAAAGTATTACTACAATATATCTAAGATATCCTAAGGTATTTAGATGGTTTAGTTTGGGGTTTACAAGTGTTAAAGCAAGAAGGTTCAAGATTAGGGTTTTGTTGAAATTAGGGTTTTCTTGGTATTAAAAGCTAGGG
>BQNB010084516.1:3057-26993 GCA_026074375.1 Tanacetum coccineum | reverse complement strand
TTCATAGATAAAGAAATCTATCCTATTATATAGGGGGGGAAATTTTATATGGGTAGATATGATACAAGGTCATCCTCAGCTTTTACAAAGAATTCTCAGCGTTTTTGAGCTACACATGAAAGAGATCCAAATCTATCCTATCATTACATAGGGGGAGATTGTTGGAATTAAAGATAAATTTCACATTTTGATGTAATAATAGAATATACATAGATTTAGGATCAATGTGCATAGAAGGAAATAGTGCAGGGACTACTATTGTATTTATAGTATACTTAGTTACATCTCTAAGTATAAATATGGCATTAGGCCACCATAATGATGTAATTCCTCCACACCAAGTCATTTGTATTAATATCAAATGAAAAAATGTTAAGAAATTCTCTCTCTAAACACATACACTAATTACACCTTGATCTACACACACTAGTCATCAATCAAGATCTTATATGTTTAATACACTCTCACAAGAGGACAGTTGAAACTGATGCTACGTATGCCATGTCGTGGAAGGCACTTATAAAATTGATGACCGAGGTGTATTTTCCTAGGAATGAGATTCATAAAATGGAGACTGAGTTATGAAATTTAGCTATGAAGGGAAATGACTTAAGTGCCTATACCTAAAGATTCCAGGAACTAGTCTTGTTGTGCACCAAGATGGTCCCTAAGGAGGAGGACTAAGTTGACAAGTTTATTGGAGGTCTCCCAGATAATATCCAAGGCAATGGATTGCAGCTGAACCCACAAGACTCCAAGATGCAATTCAAATTGAAAACAACTTGATGGATCAGAAGCTGAAGGGTTATGTTGCTAGGAATGCAGAAAATAAAAGGAGGTTTGAGAACAATCTAAGAGACAACTGTGTGTCACAACCACCCTTTAAGAGGCAAAATATCGATGGGCATAATGTGACAAGGGCGTACACGGTTAGGAATAGTGAGAAGAAGGGGTATGTTGGGTCTCTGCCCTACTGTAATAAGTGCAAGCTATATCACGAGGGGCAGTGTACCATGAAATGCACAAACTGCAAGAAGGTGGGGCATATGGCTAGAGATTACAGGAATGCAGTATCTGCAATCGCCCAAAGAGCCTCAGTAGAGAACTAGAGGGTTGTGACCTACTTTAGGTGTAGTGAACAGGGACACTACAAGAGTGACTGTCCTAAACTCAAGAATCAGAATCGTGGAAACAATGTTGCTAACAATGAGGCTCGTGGGAAAGCTTATGCATTAGGAGGAGGTGACGGCAACCCAAACTCCAACATTGTTACGGGTACGTTTCTCCTTAACAATTGTTATGCATATATCCTATTTGACTCTGGCGCTGATAGAAGCTTTGTGTCAACTACGTTTAGTGCCTTAATTGATATCCCTCCTATTGTGTTAGACGTTAGTTATACTGTAGAGTCAGCCGAAGGAAGGATTGCCGGATCCAATACTATTATTAGTGGTTGTACGCTAAATTTGCTTGAACACCCGTTCAATATAGACTTAATGCCTGTAGAACTAGGTAGATTCGACGTTATAATTGGGATGGATTGGTTATCGAAATTCCATGCGGTGATCGTATGTGACAAAAAGAAGGTTCGTATCCCCTACGGCAATGAGATATTAATAGTTCGAGGCGACGGAAGCAACGGTGGGAGTAGCACGAGACTGAATATCATCTCGTGCGCCAAAACTCAAAAGTACATTCAGAAGGGGTGCCATGTGTTTCTGGCACAAATTTCAGCAAAGAAGACGGAAGACAAGTCGAAGGAGGAGCGACTTAGAGACGTGCTGATCATCTAGGATTTTCTGGAGGTCTTTCCAGAAGACTTGCCAGGACTTCCACCAGCTCGATAAGTCAAATTTCAAATCGACTTAGTCCCCGACGCTGCACCTGTAGCGCGAGCTCCTTATCGATTAGCACCATCTGAGATGCAAGAGTTATATACTCAATTGCAAGAACTGGCCGACAAAGGCTTCATAAGACCAAGTTCCTCACCATGGGGAGCTCCGGTTTTATTTATAAAGAAGAAGGGCAGATCGTTCAGGATGTGTATTGATTATCGAGTATTGAACAAGCTTACTGTGAAGAACCGATATCCACTTTCGAGAATCGATGATTTGTTTGACCAGTTGCAAAGGTCAAGCGTCTACTCCAAGATCGACCTGAGATCTGGTTGCCACCAACTCAGAGTTCGGGAGAAAGACATTCCAAAGACGGCATTTAGGACTCGCTATGGCCACTACGAGTTCCAAGTAATGCCTTTTGGATTGACCAACGCACTGACGGTATTCATGGATCTGGTGAATCGGGTGTGCAAACCGTATCCGGATAAATTCATGATTGTTTTCATTGATGACATTCTGATCTATTCCAAGAGTAAGGAAGAACATGAAGAACACCTTAAGGTGATTTTAGAATTGCTTAACAAGGAGGAGTTGTACGTCAAGTTTTCAAAGTGTGAATTTTGGCTTTCAAAAGTGCAATTTCTCAGTTACGTGATTAATATTGAAGGCATTCACATTGATCCTGCTAAGATCGATTTAATCAAGGATTGGGCGTCACCAAATACCCCAACTGAAAATCGTAAATTTCTAGGCCTTGCCGGTTATTACCGACGATTCATCAAAGGTTTCTCAAAAATCGCTAAGCCTATGACGAAATTTACTCAAAAAAGCGTGAAGTTTGATTGGGGAGAAAAGGAGGAAGCGGCATTTCAGTTATTGAAGCAGAAGTTGTGTAGTGCGCTAGTTTTGGCATTACCCGAAAGGAGTGAGAACTTCGTGGTTTATTGTGATGCTTTGCACAAAGGGTGGGGCGCAGTTTTAATGCAAAAGGAGAAAGTCATAGCTTACGCATCTCGCCAGCTCAAAATTCATGAGAAAAATTACACTACACATGACTTAGAACTTGGAGCAGTAGTGTTCACTTGGAAGATGTAAAGACATTACCTGTATGGTACGAAGTGCGTCGTGTTCACTGATCATAAGAGCTTGCAGCACATTCTTGATCAGAAAGAGTTGAACATGAGACAACGCCAATGGTTGGAATTGCTGAGTGGTTACGATTGTGAGATTCGTTATCACCTGGGAAAGGTAAATGTGGTGGCAGATGCTTTAATCCGAAAGAAAGGATTAAGCCACTACGAGTTCGAGCCGTAGTGATGACTATAGGTCTGCATCTTCCCGTGTAAATTTTGAACACTCAAGCTGAGGCGAGAAAGGAAGAGAATTACAAAACGGAATACTTGTGCGGTATAATTAAGAAACTCAAACCCCGTTCTGGCGGAATGTTGTGTTTGAAGAACAGGAGTTGGATCCCGTGTTTTGGTGATTTAAGAGTTGTGATCATGCACGAGTCGCATAAGTCGAAGTATTCTATCTATCCTGGATCTGACAAGATGTACCATTACCTTAAGAAGCTATATTGGTGGCCTAATATGAAAGCCAAAATTACCACCTACGTCAGCAAATGCTTGACTTGTGCGAAGGTAAAGGCTCAACATCAGAAGCCTTCCGGTTTGTTGGTACAACCTAAGATTCCCCAATGGAAGTGGGAAAAGATAACCATAGACTTTGTGACTAAACTGCCAAAGACGTCGACTGGTCAAGACACGATTTGGGTAATCGTTGACCGACTTACTAAATATGCTTATTTCCTGCCAATGAAGGAAACAGACTCGATGGATAAGTTAACGAGACAATACTTAAAAGAAGTCTTCTCGAGGCATGGAGTGCTAGTTTTGATCATATCTAATCGCGATAGCAGATTTACCTCTCATTTCTGGCAGTCGCTTCAGAAAGCGTTGGGAACACAATTGGATATGAGCACCGCTTATCACCCGCAAACAGATGGTCAGAGCGAAAAGACCATCCAAACATTGGAGGACATGCTGCGTGCTTGTGTGATTGATTTTGGAAAGGGCTGGGATAGACACCTACCTTTGGTGAAATTCTCATATAACAACAGTTATCACACTAGCATCAAGGCAGCACCGTTCGAGGCGTTATATGATCGAAAGTGTCGATCGCCTGTTTGCTAGACTGGGGTTGGAGCCAACTCACAGGTCCAAAGATTATCCACGAGACAACCGAAAAGATCGTACAAATCAAAAGTCGTATTCAAGCTGCACGTGATAGACAAAAGAGCTACGCCGACAAGAGACGTAAGCCTTTGGAGTTCCAAGTCGGGGATAAGGTCATGCTGAAGGTTTCACCATGGAAAGGGGTGATACGCTTTGGCAAATGAGGAAAGCTAAACCCACGATATATTATACCTTTCAAGATCCTTGCCAAGGTTGGAACCATTGCATATCGACTTGAACTTCCCGAGCAACTCAACCGAGTCTATAGTACCTTTCACATGTCAAATCTAAAGAAGTGTTTATTCGACAAAACACTTGTTATCATGTTGGATGAAATCCAAATCGACAACAAGCTTCATTTCGTCAAAGAACCCGTTGAAATCATAGACCGTGAGGTCAAACGTTTAAACCAGAGTGGTATTCCCATCGTCAAGGTTCGTTGGAACTCGAGGAGAGGTCCCGAATTCACCTGGGAACGTGAAGACCAATTTCAAAAGAAATACCCGCATCTATTTTCAAAATCCTTAATTGGGTTAAAACATTTAATAAAAATGTTAGGTCGTGTGAAAATAAAGTTTTGACTCGGTTTCGGCTAAAACGCGGAAGAAGGGTCGTAAAATAGTAAAATAAAATAATTCACTTCCGGAACATAAATATGGGATAATAAAATCTCCAAATCGCTTAAATGAAATAAATCCTGAGCGCGGCTCGCGACATAGCCAAAATCACGACTTTTGCCAAGACGGTCAAAATGTTGGAGTTTCAAAAATAATTACACGCATCACTTCAATATTTGAAATTAACGGGGCGCGTCATAATTTATATGATGCCCAATACGTTTAACGTAAGCGCGGTCTAGGTTCGACTTGCGAATCGATGAGAATATGAATTTCTCCAAATCATTCGCAATAAAATACAAATATCTTCATTCGGATCAATAAAATAAATTTTTAATGTTGGATTTCGGTCATACTCAATAATAAGGATTAAAATAATAATATCGATGACGGAATCACGATTATCACAAACGTCGTAAATCTTAGGTTGTTACACTAGGATTCCCATTTTTGAATTCATATTATAAATGGTCTAGGTTCACCTCATCTCATATTCATCTAAACATATCTCTCTCTCAAGAAAAACACACATCATAAAAATCTCTCCCCTCTCACTCTCTTGCTTGCGTCCGACGCCACACACACACAAAGCACACATTTTTCCATCTTTGATCAAGAATTTGGAAGCAAAAGATTATTCGAGATTAATTCTTATAGTTATTTTGGGTGTTCGTTAGCCTCTAATCACTTTCTAATCCATCGTCTTTGTAAGTTCATCTTTTCTATATTTTTCTTGTACTTCCTTGATTCTTACCATATGAATAAGCTAGTTGTACAAGTTGTTTTATAAAAATCAAAGCTTTAAAAATTTACAAAACCTTAAAAGGTTTTGTGTATGTTTTGAAATATATAAAAAGAAATAAAGGGAAAGTGTAGTTGTGTTTTTGTGGTCATTTTGTCAAAAAGAAATACTTTTCAAAGTGCTTATTGCTTATTTTTTGCTTATTAATAAGCTCGAATTGCTTATTTGAGCTTATATGTGTGTCGAACCAATAAGAAAACTATTGAGGTTTGAACTTTAAGCCTATTCAAGTTTTGTCTTATTTTCCTAGCTTATTTTCGTAGCTTATATGGTAACTAATAAGGTTTTGAGCTTAACGGGCTTAATAAATAAGCCCCATACTTGTTTGGTTGGTTTTGTGGGCCTCGTCCCAACACCAAGCCCAAACCGTGGGCTATAAGCCACGGCTTGCCTTATTTGGGTAGCTTATTTATAGCTTATTTGGCGAGCTAAAAGCTTATTTGCTTATTCGTTTGCTTATTGGACTATTTTTGCGCTTATTGTATTTTGGATCATTCGTTAGGCTTATTGGGCCTAAAGCCCAATAAGGGTCCTTTTAGTTTTCGGCTTATTTTCGTTAAGGGCTTATTGCTTATTTTAAACTTATAAGTGTAACTTATTAATATTATAACTTATTTACTACATAACTTATTTATATTTTAAGCGTTTTCGACTATATAGACATGTTGTAGAAAATAAATTGTTGGAAAGAGTTTTGGATAAAACGTAGAGATTTTGCGTTGTCGGGAATTGTGAATTATATTTTGAAAGTGGGTTTTGGATAAAGTCTATGACTTTGAAAAACGAATATAAACGAACGGGTCATGCCGAAATTTTATAAAAACTTTATGCTTAGAAATATTTTTATAAAAACTTATTTTCTTAAAACCCGTCAAAAGGATGAATTTATATTATTTTATAATTAATAAATTATTTTTACACTTAAATTTGAAAAGTAAACTAAACTACATACTTTTATACAAATCACTAAGTATTTTTCCTTAATAACGACAAAAAGACAAAATAATAAATATTATTATTTTAAATACCCGACTAAAGACGAAAAACATATCTTTATTAATTTTTATAAAAATAAAACTTCTATTACTTATTACGTAAGTTAAAAACGTAGAGACACTCATATCAATATATCTTAAATTATTAATTTGGGATATCGGGTAAATTGCCGAAACTTATTTATTCTTATTTACTTCTCTTATATTATATAAATATGTACTAATTACTATAATATATTTATCGAGTCAAAACCATTACAACCACCACAAAACCAATGATACTAAAACCATTTTCAAATCAATAGTACAACTTCGCTTGAAAACTCTCATGATTCCACGTCGTATCAAAGCTGAACCAAACCGTTTGTTATTAGGTCGAGACCGGATACAGTTGTGCAACACCGCGTGATCATTCTTTTTCAGCTACTTTACTTCACCATTTACAGTGAGTTCATAGCCCCATACTTTTACCTACTTTTCTTACGTTTTCTATCTTTGGGTGCGAACATTGTTTGCTTTTAAAAATTGGACACAAGTGCTTTACGTTACTCTTACATGTTTATGTGCTGCCTAAGTTTGCGTTTAAACCACTATCTGCCCGAACTACCGTGAACCGTTAATCTCTTGACGACCGTACTGGTTGAGTGAGCGTGAGTGAATAAATAGATCTATTGGGGCTAATAACCCCCATCCGGGTAAGTAGCGCTTACTTGTATCGAAGGGACCGAACAAACAGATGTATGTCATGTTGAATTTCGTTTGGTGATCTTTGGTTTGGACACCTGTTAGGGCATGTTTCAACTGGCAGGATTATATGCTACATACTTATTGAGCCTCGGTATCATGAGCTTAGTGCAGCGTAAACACTCTTTCTATGTGATATTGTATATGTTATAATGGTCACATACGTTTTATAACTCGTGGTCCACACTATTGCGTTTCAATTTAAACCTATGAATTCACCAACTTTTATTGACGTTTTAAGCAATGTTTTCAGGTGCTTAGGTTGGATATTCGCTCAAGGTGCTTCTTGAAGTCTAATTGCTATATGTGTCTACCATTTTCACGATTTCTATTTAATCATGCTTGTTATCGTTTTACCAAACTTTTATTTCGCTTCCGCAGTCTTTAAAACTTCTTATGAGTTGAATGTAAAGCTATCTATTTTATTAATGTAACAAGTATGAATTTCAAACGTACCCTTTACAGGTCGTTCTTGTACCTTGTGTTTGTGATATCCATGACATAGTCACGCCCCGGTTATCTATTCCAACAGGACCATATGTGAGGGTGTGACAAGTTCATATGCCGAAAGGGTTCATTTATCCAAACTAACATATATGCATTTTCCATGATATGACCAATTGACTTGGTGAACATATACAATCAATTTGTGTTTCATTAAACCTATGTTTCACCAAAACATATCCATCATCACTACATGATAAGTAACTAATTTCCACGCAACTACTTTATTTATATCGTTTGTTGAATTCGATTTTTATATGGTAATTAGGTGTGTGACTAGCCTATTACTTGTTTCCGTTATACTTAATCATTTCTCTTGTGACGACCTTTACTTACCACACCACCCTACTACTAAACGAACGGGTCATACTTGCCTGTATGAGTTGTTAATTAGGACCGTAAATACGAGATTATAAATTTACAATTTGTGCATCCTAATACACGCATCAAGTTTTTGCCGCCGATGTCGAGGATTTGATTTTAATTTTGTTAGATTTAATTCGGTAGCGGTGAATTTGTTTTATAAAAATTGAAAGAAAAAAAAATTGTTTTTGATCAGTGGCACCCAGCCACAGCCTAGGCTGTGCGGTCGTGCGCCCACTACGCTTAGTTTTTGCGCTTTTGATATACTTATTGTTATTTGATGTTTTCTTTGATTTTGGAAATGTTTATCGTTAGTTCTTATTCATGTTTGACTATGATGTATAAGTGTTTAAGTGGTTACTGGTTAGCCATGCTTATTGATAGTGCAAATGTGGTCAGTATATGTATTTTTTAGCATTAAGATATTGCAAAAGTAAGGGTATTTGCAACATATTTGAGCATCTCTAATGTGGTCACTATATGTATTTTTTAACATTAAGATGGTGCAAAGTAAAGGGTATTTGCAACATATTAAAGCATCTCTAATATGGTCACTATATGTACTTTTTAGCATTAAGATAGTGCAAAAGTATACAAAACCTCTCCAATGTTAACATTAATTGTTTGCATTATTTTAGTGCTACTAATATTAATTGACAAAAAACAATAAATATAGTGCAAAACTATTCATAACAGTTAGCACTAAAGTACATTACTTTAACTTTATTCATATAATATCCTTTATTTTTCAAGTTAAATTAAATTATTAAATAAATTATAGTGTAAGATTTAGGGGGTGTTTGTTTTTACCAAAAACGTCTGACTCGTCTCTGACATCTTACCAGTTAGACGCGGTCAGACGTTAGGGCTGTTTTTTTTTTTTCTTGAGTGTAAGACACGATCAGACGTTTAGCCTCTTACCAGATCAAAGCTGGAGGTTTCGATCTTACTGTATCTGAACCTTACAAAAACTTCACTCACCTCCAAACACTTGATAAATATTTTGTTGAGAGACAAAGAACCGAAAAACTAGAGCTGGGAAATTATGAAGGAGAAAATAATGTTAAGGAGAAATAAAAGGCAAGGAGAAATTTTATCTTAAAGATATGAAATATAGGTCTTCTAGTAAATGATTCCGTATCAACTTTTTGTAACTTCATACTAGAATTACATAATACATATGAGATTTTTGTTATGCGACACCTTGACGTATTTTTTTCTTAAAAACGGACAATTAATACATTTCAGACAATTATAAAAAAACAAACAATATTATTTCATTTAGATTCAAACTTTATAACCATATCATGCAGCGTCTAAAACATCTTAATAAAACAAACACTTTATACTCGTATAGGAAAAGTTTTTTTTTTAACATATATAGGAAAAGTTGAATACGCTTCTTTTACAAACGTTGACTTGTGAGTTCTGATCATCGTACTTAATTTGGTTTGGTTGGTTCCTCTCTGCATTTGCACTTCAGTTTCAATCCAAAATGGTACCTCTCACACTCATCAAAAATCTTTTATATATTCGTTTAGAGACAAAGATACATTTACAGACACTCATATAATTTAATCTAATGTTAATGTTCAGGGTGATTCAAACAAGTTGCAGCTGTATTCATATTACAGAAGTTCATGTGCTTTTCGTGTTCGTATTGGTCTTAACTTAAAAGGTCTTTTTTATTTTATTAATTTGTATATTTATAGATATAAAAATTAAGATTATTGTTTAATTATTTTTGTGGGTTGTAACAGGACTTGAATATGAATACAAGGCAGTTAATTTACTTAAAGGAGAACAGAATAACCCTGGTAACGATTTTCATTATTGTTTGTAAGTGTTTGAGTTTGGATCAGCTTATTTTATGGTCTTAACAGCTTGTTGAAATTTGGAAAAGCCGGTAAGCTCACTTTTTTAGGCTTATGAGGTTAAGCCCATGGTTTATTTAAGCCATGAGCTTATATTTATCTGCTCATAAGCTAAAAAAAGTAAGCTTATCGGCTTTTCCAAATGTCAATAAGCCGTTAAGCCCATAAAATAAGCTAATCCAAACACCCCTCGGATAAATTTGTGCTTAAGTTATATAAGTAGCTTATGGCTTATACATTATAAGCTCATAATCCAATGTCGAGTGTTTGGATTTATTAAGGTGCTTGGATTAGCTCATAATAATTAAGGGTAAAATTGTAGTTTATAAGAGCATCTTATATAAGCACAACCCCCCTTAGAAAAGCAACAATTTTGAGCCTTATCAAAACCCCCTTATATAAGCTCATAAACTCACTCATATAAGCTTAGCCAAACACTTGGTTTGGGCTTCTTTGAGTCATATAAGCTTTACCCAAACACCCCCTAATATTAGAAAAAATTATTGTTTAGAAATATCAATCTAATCTGTAAGCACGTGCTTATTTAAAACTACTTCTTTTGACCCAAATGTAAATGATGAAGAGTTCTTTTTAAGGAGTGTTTGGGATTGCTTATTATAAAGTGTTTATCTCCTTACAAATTAAGCATTTACTAACCTGCTTATTTTTTAGTAGCAAATCATCCAAACTCTCAAAAACTGCTTATTAGCAGATAAGCACTTAGAGTAAAAACTTTATGAATCGTGTACTCTATATGTATGCGACCTTCTATAGCAGGTAAACTAATAAACTGACATCAGTTGTTTTGATGTCATGTCAGTATGTCACAATTTTATCTCCATTACAAATTAACAGTTTGTTGCATAAAAAAGTTTTTAAAAAATTGTTTTTTTTTTGCATACAATGGCAATTTGGTGAAAGTTCATGAAGTTTCAATTTCGAGGAAATTTGATATCCTGCTAGAATATGAAAATTGTAAAGAGAGTTCAAGATTTTTAGCTAATTATGTTCTAATGATTTTAGAATTTGTTTCTGCATCAAGCGTGAAACATTGGGGATTTGCGTTACATCTATAACGTGTTTGTCTAACATTATTTCCTTTTCAAATTTAGAGTTTTTAAAGATCAACCCGATTGGGTTTGTGCCTGCACTGGTAGATGGTGATGTATACATTGCGGACTCTTTTGCAATTCTAATGGTGAGTTTTGGTGTTAGCTCTACTGATATCTGCTTCAGAAATGAGTCAACTTATTCATTAAAGCTTTGTTCTTTTTTTTCCCATGTTTTACCATCGTGTCTTGTTCTGTACAGTACCTTGAGGAGAAGTTTCCTCAGCATCCTTTGTTGCCTAGAGACCTTGAGAAAAGGGCAATTAATTACCAGGTAAAATCACATGGCTTCTTGTTCTCTTAGCATTCTACATTAGGTCCTATATTTGATGACAATGCTATGGAATAATTCTTAAAGTGTATTTTCAACGCTTAGCTTAACTGCTTATTACTTTAGTTATGACATCTTAAGGCCATCCGTGACTGTCCCAAATACATCAGAGTACTCTTTGGTCCCACAATCGTTTTTCCTAATAACAAAATGGAGCCCTAAAGTTTCAAGTATTCTACATGATTATCCGAATATATTGGCTGTCCAGTTGACACTGTTAGGATCTTGGAATAAATCTAGTCTTCAATAGATTATATGATATGATGATTATTCAGAAATAGTCAGCCGACTATCCGAACATGTTTGAAAATGAGACTCTAATATGTTTAGTGTTCTCGTTAAATCAGCTAATGGTCAAGCATTCGCTTCTTATGTAGCATGTATTATGCACATAAATAGATCTCCATTCCCCGTATCCTGTTTCTGTAACTAAAAGTCATCTACTTGTAATCTATAGGCTGCAAATATTGTTTCCGCAAGCATACAACCTCTGCAGAATCTAGGTGTTTTGGTGAGTAAGAAATTTGTTACTGTTGACATCCAAAAACCTTCGCAGAAATCGTTTTAACAATCTTGCATATCATGTTTTGAACCAACTTTCAGAATTACATCGAGGAAAAGGTTGGTCCTGATGCAAAGCTTCCATGGGCTCAAAAACATATTGGTAAAGGTTTCGCAGGTATGTTCCTACATTACTTATTAAGCTAAACTAACCAGAATACTAAATCTTAAAAACACGTCATACAAATTAAAAAGAAAATAAATTCGACCAATGTGGTGTAAAATGCAATGCTAAAGAAACGACTATTGAAGTATCCATTGTCATAATACTGAGCAAATGGTAAAATTTACTTTAATATGCTACAAAAGTTTCAGTTTACTGGGCTTACGTGATTATTACTTTGCAGCACTCGAGAAATTACTAGAAAAACATGCTGGAAAATACGCCACAGGAGATGATGTTTATCTGGTAGTTTCATAATTGTTTATATACTCCTAATTGTTGTGATCATTTTCTAAGAACATAACTAAGGTTGATTTTTTTTTATTTAATAGAAAACATGAATTTCTAACAATTAGGTCCACACTTTTGTAGCTGGCTTTGTTTATGCAAAATTTTGCATGCTAATTGGGTTTTGTTTGAATTTCTTTGATTCTTGCAGGCTGATGTGTTTCTAGCACCCCAAGTCGTTGGTTCAATACAGAGGTTCAACATTGATATGGTATCGTCTGCTATATATGGTTTTCATCACAAGTGTTTAGAATTATAAATTACTTTATATTCTTTATTGTCCATAGCTATATACTGTATCTCGTTTGAGGAAATCCAAATCTTATAATTTGTTATCGGATAATGCAGACACAGTACCCTACTCTGTCTAGGGTTCATGAGGCTTATATGCAGCTACCTGCTTTCCAAAATGCTTTGCCAGAAAATCAGCCAGACTACCCTTCTAGTTAGCTCAAATGGCTAAGGTAGAATAATTATCTGAAATATTATAACCTGTACATTATTTAATGATGACAAGATCATCTGGTTGGATCGGTCGGGTTAAAATATGCTTGAGTTGAACATGTCAGTTTTACGGGCCTTGTCAGGCTGGAATTGTCCGCAAATACTTTTTTTGTTCTACAGTACTTTCTTAAAACATCTGTAAATAGTTGATGTAATTAATTATGATAAAATAAACTATATGCTATAATAATTATCTAAATCTTCTGCATTAAAAATAGGTGTTGGTCGAGTTTCAGCCCATAGCTAATAAATTTAATTTGACCCGCTTTTGGTGCCACACTACTTTGATCGACCCATTCATATGAGTTAAATGGGCTAAAAATGGCCACACATATTTTTTCTTTTTGAGTGTTCGGATTTGAATTAAAACTCACTAGTGCAGCTTAGTATGCTTGTCATCAACTCGCTAACCTTATATATTTCGTCAATTTTGCAGTTCTCACATGGATCTTGAGTAAAGAAAAGTTGAGCACTGTTATAAAGACCTGATGTGGTTTAATACTTCGTTGTATGAACGTTATAAATAATTACTCAACTGTTTGATGTGCATTATGATGTATAAACCTTATCAATATTATATGTGTTGTTCAAGTATAGTGTTGCAACTTGCAAGTTACAAATAATGTTTGGGAGGAAAGTTCTACTCTATTCCATTTTGCCAAGTGGTTTTTGCAATGTTTTGTGAACTTTTAAGTCTCAGCCAGGCTTGAGTCCGGGCTGAAAAGCCGGTTCCCATTGGGCCTGGATGAGTTCGTTCGTTACGCATCATCACTAGTTTCTGTTTAAAGAGCACCCGTAGGCCCAAATTTCCGATTATGACGGTTGGTCTGAGTGCATAATGTTGTTTGGCATTAATCTTCTTGCATCTTACATATGTCTCTCCCTTTAAAAATAAAAGCCTTACCCTCCACTCAGAAGGACCGGAGCTGATGGATGTTGCCAAGTGCTACTATAACTTAGCAACCAAAATCGCTATGTTATATAGTGTAATTTTCTTATGTATGCTAATTTACCTTATTGACAAATTAATTATCTTTACATAGAATGAAAATCCAAGTTCATGCGTTTCTTATGGCAACGAAAGAAATATAGCATATGTTCAACAAAACTAACAATAGCGGTTTTGTTTCATTAAAGTGTTTGGTAGTATAACTATAGCTTACAACTGTAATGATGATGTATAAAATGACATAAAAGTTAAACATTGTTGCCAAACAAACTTTATCTCATAATGGTGAAATGCTAAACGCTCTAAGAAAGTTATCGGTATAAAAAATTAAAAACTGAATCCTAGAATGAATTTTCCGAACTTATAGTATCACTTTTTAAACACAATCAATGAACCTAAGTTATCATGTTCGAAAATTAGTTGACATTCATATTTTCCAATTTATATGTTTTCGTCTTAGATTCTATAAGCTCAACTTTTTTGCCTTAA
Organism: Tanacetum coccineum; assembly: GCA_026074375.1. NCBI lineage: Eukaryota > Viridiplantae > Streptophyta > Magnoliopsida > Asterales > Asteraceae > Tanacetum > Tanacetum coccineum. The sequence continues at coordinate 12,625 of BQNB010084516.1, read as the reverse complement.
TTTGAAACATGTGAGCTTATATTAGTTTTTGAGTAAATTACACCATTCATCCATGTGATTTGGGTCAAATCTCTAATTCAGTTTTAATTTTTTTATTTGTCTAATTGATCCTTATACTTAAGCTTTGTAACACCGTTCGTCCCTATCGCTTAATTTAGTTATCTTTCTCTATTGTCTCCCTCCACTGCCTTGCACACAAGGGTATTTTAGTCATTTTGCATGTTTTTTTTTAAATAATGCAATTCTTTAATGAAGAGGTAGAAGTAGGGGGTGAGCATGGTGTTGGTTGGTGCGGGTTTTGGCAAAAACCAACCCGCATCCGTAATTGTGGTTTTAAAAAAATGGGAATCCGCAACCAAGCGTTTTTTTTGTCTGTTCCAGTTTTTTGCGGGTTTTGAATGTTTTAAACGCACCGCCACCATCACTTATGACTTTATATAATAAATGTGGTTTTTCGGGCTTAGGTTTACAAAGTTCGATTTTGTTACGTAATACCAATGCATATAATTAATGTAAACCACATATCACTTGTATGTTTATAAGAAAAGTAATGATAATAAGCCTTAGAAATCTTATAAAGTTATAACAACACATTAAATAATCATTGTATATGAAGGTGTAAATCATTCCTTGAATCATATGACTACAAATGTGCAATATATATAATACATAGATTAAGCTAACACGGGCTAGGCCTTATACAACCGAAAATGGGCCAAAGGAAATATACTCAAACTAACACGGAGCCCTCCACCCGGCAGTTTGAGCTGGGAGGCGGGGCGGACGCAGCGAAGCTGGATCTAAAATCTTCAAACAGTGCAGGATGGAGTCCATTGGTGAATATGTCTGCATACTGAAAACGAGACGAAACAAGGAGACAACGAACATACACCGCTTAACCTAAATCACGAACAAAGTGTATATCAATCTCATATGTTTGGTTCGTTGATGTTGAACCGGGTTAGCAGACATGTAGACGCACCACATTATCTACAGTACCCACAGTAGTAAGTAGAGAGAGGAGAGTGCAACTCACGAAGCAGATTGCGAACCCAAGCAGTCTCGGCAACAACATTAGCAACACCGCGGTATTCGACCTCGGCACTAGAGCGAGATATGGTGGGTTGCCGTTTGGCAGATCAGGACAACAGGTTATCACCAAGTAAAATACAATACCCTGAAGTAGACCTGCGAGTGGAAGGACAACCTGCCCAATCAGCATCAGTATACCCAACTAAGGATGTAGTAGCAGAAGCATATAAGTGTAGTCCAAGTGCGAGAGTCCCCTGAACATAACGTAGAATGCGTTTGAGAGCTGCAAGATGAGGCTCCCTCGGATCATGCATATATAAACAAACCTGTTGAACCGCATAGGATAGATCTGGGTGAGTGAAGGTAAGATACTAAAGCCCCCCTGCAAGGCTGCGGTACAAGGTCAGATCTTGAACACAACGTCCGTCGGGACCTCAGTTTGGCCTCAAACAATTGGAGTCCGAGACGGGGTTACAGTTAACCAATGACAAACACGGCCAAGACGTTCAGAGCATACTTCTTCTGAGACAAAAATAACCCCTGTAGAATGACGTAACAGCAGAAATAATACCAAGAAAGTAGTTAAGGGCACCCAGATCGGTCATGTCAAACTCTTTATGTAAAGAGTCAATAATCTGTCGAAGCAGAGCTGGAGCAGAAGCTGTGAGAATAATGTCATCCACATATATAAGCAAATAAGAAACCTGAGAACCCTGCGTGTATATAAATAACGAAGAGTCACAATGGCACTGAATTAAAAAAAACCCTCCCGAGTAGCATAACCTGCAAAACGTTGAAACCAAGCACGAGGTGCCTGCTTCAAACCATATAAAGAGGCGCTGTAAAGAGGCACCATTATTAGGGTGGTGAGGTCAACAAATCCTGGTGTGCTGGATGCATGTAGACAGTCTCAGAGAGATCACCATTAAGAAAAGCATTCTTAACGTCCAATTGGTGTATAGGCCAGTGGCGAGACACAGCAAGAGTGAGAACTGTGCGAATAGTAGCCGGTTTGACAACCGGACTAAAGGTCTCATCAAAATCGACACCCATTTGCTGACTACTACCATTGGCAACCAGTCGAGCCTTGTACCTACTTAACGTACCATCCGCGTGAAATTTATGTTTAAACAACCACATAGAGCGAACCAAATTAATATCAGCAGGCTTTGGGACAAGAACCCAAGTACCATTTTTAACAAGCGCATTATACTCATCATACATAGCATTGGACCAATTTGGGTCTTTAAGAGCAATGAAAGGAGACTTGGGAATAGGAGACACGGACGAAGTATGAAGAGATAGACGTTCCACAGGTTTGAGAGTACCCAATTGCGACCGAGTGACTATAGTGTGAGTTCGAGTAGGTTCGGTTTCGGTGGGAAAAGGTTGGGTCGTGGGGTTGAGTGGAGGCTGTTGAGATGTTTGGGGCTTGTAGTCATGTGGATGGTAGGTGGGCTATGGATTGGAGTGGTGTGGGCTTGGAGGAATTCGTGTTCAAGGGGGAGTTAGCAGTAGCCCGGAGCAAGTGAGGTAAAGTGAATGGTTTGTTTGTTGACATACTACTGGCTACGAGTAGGGTATAGGATTGGATTGTATATTGTTTGTTAAAAGAGTTGTGGGTTGTAATAGGAATAGAGGATTGGGAAGCACAGTGGGTTCAAGGAAGTGGTAGAAGGTAGATGGAAAGTGTCAAGGATTTTAAACCGGGAACTGTGTTTTCATCGAAGGTAACATGTCGGGATAGTATGATTTTGTTGGTTTGTAAGTTAAGGCAACGGTAGCCACGATGGTAAGCGGGAAAGCCTAAAAAGATGCAAGGGGTGGCACGGGGTGCTAATTTGTGAGGGGAGTGAAGGTGAGGGTAGCAAAGACATCCAAAAATGCGAAGGCGAGAGTAGTCGGGATCTTTGTGGAAACGTTTGGTGAAGGGGATGTCGTTTTGAATAGCTTTAGAGGGAAGGAGATTAAGGAGATAGGTAGCCATGTGTAGGGCTTCTACCCAAAAGGGCGGGGGTAGATGAGCTTAAAATAGGAGGGTGCGAATAGTATTATTTATGGTGCGGATCATACGTTCGGCTTTACCGTTTTGTTGGGATGTTTTAGGGCAAGAGAAGCGAAGATGTATACCGTTGGTGTTAAATAAGGTGTGAAGTTGGTTATTATCGAACTCACCACCATGATCACATTGGAGACTTTTGATGTCACATTTAAATTGATTTTTAACATAATTGCGAAAGTGAACAAATTTAGCAAACATATCTGATTTATTCTTTAAAGGATAGATCCAAACATAATGAGAGAAATGGTCAAGAAACAGAACATAATATTTAAAACCACTAGAACTAACAATAGGAGAAGTCCACAAATCAGAATGAACAATATCAAAACAATGTTGAACAGTTGAAAGAGAACTATGAAATGGAAGTTTCACATGTTTACCAAGTTGACAAGCATGGCAAACATGTGTGGACTTGTCCTTATGACACGAAATAAAATGACGAGAGCTAAAGAACGAAGCACTTCATCCCCGGGATGACCGACGCGTTGGGTGCAATTGAATGGAGCTAGTAGACACAAATGCAACTGGAGAGGTTGATGGCTTGGTTACTGGATAGAGATCACCCGAGCTGTCACATCGAAGGAGGATATGGCGAGTCAAGAAATCCTTCACAGAAAAACCAAACGCGTCAAATTCAATAGTGCAATTATTATCTCTAGTGAACTGACGAACAGAAATAAGATTTTTAATTATGTTGGGGGTGACAAGAACATTATGGAGATGCAAGGGGCGATGAAAAGTGGGGATAATGCTATGACCAGTGTTTGTGACGGGAATAGAATTGCCGTCACCAACATGAATAGATGAGTATAAACGTTTATTAAAAATAGAACTTAAATTACGAGTGCTAGAGTTTAAGTGAGAAGTTGCACCTGTGTCCATGTTCCAGGTCGGGTCTTGCAGGGACATGGTGCTAAACGCACTCGGCAGTGTGGTCGGCTGAGATGGATAATACATAGGAGCTTGTCCCAAAATTCCATTACCACCTGAGTAAGATGTAACCTGACCATTTGGAGCATGCTGCTGGGCCACGTAGGCGTGGGGATGTATGGGCTGCGTCGGAGGTTGGGCCAGAGTTGGTGGACCAGGCTGTGGGAAATGGGTATGGGAGTAATGGGCTTGGGGTGCGTAGAGGGTGGGCCTGGGCTGAACAAATCGCAAGGCTTGGCTGTTGGGGGAATAACTGGTGTTGGGATTCCAATTATTTGAGGAACCAGTGCCTCGAGGGTTATTGTTTCGAGAGTTTAATCCCGCTCTATTCCTATGGTCATGAATAAATTTACATCTATCTCCGAATTTGCATGAACCTCTAGAAAAATGATTGCATAATTGTGGGATATTGGTAGGTTTTCCTTTAGTGTTACCTTTCGATTCGGAGGATGCCATAAGAATGGTGGGGGAGGACGAACTACTTTCATAAGGTGTGGAGGTATCCATGGGGTCGCTAAAGGTCGACTCTTTGAGGAGAAGCATGCTGCGAGCGGTCTCAAAAGAGGGGAGTTCGTCCCGGTTTCGAATTATTTCGACAAGGGTAGCGAATCTTGCATCGAGCCCATTTATCATGTATATTACCAGGTTCTTATCACTTACATCACCGCCAAGGTTTTTGATGCGCCCCGCCATGGAGCGAAGTTTGTTGCAATATTCGTTCACACTCAGTTTCCCGATCTTGAGTGAGCGAATTTCGTTGTCAAGATTTATAGCCCGATTGTCCTTATTATCATGGAAAAGGTCTTTCAAATGGTCCCATAACTGCGTAGGGCAATGCCCGGATGGTGACGAACTTGTCTTAGAGAGAATCACATAAAGAACTAGTATCCACCTTCTTGATGAGATCGTCAAGGAGTGCACCATTCGGATTTGTAGAAGCCGAGTCTGATCTACATGTGCTTTGAGCCCTAGACTGGCCAAGATGAATGAGAGAAAATAAGCTCTAAGGATGTAGTTGTGTTTTTTCAAGGTCCAGTTTTAATCGAAACCTTAGTTGGGATTCTGAAACGTATGATTTTATCAGTGTGAGAAAGGGTGTATCTCCTCCGGTCATGGTAGCCTGTTAGGACAGATGGTTAGAGGTAGAGGAAAGGTGGCGGCGGAGAGATTAAGGGAACAAGAGAAAGACGTGTGAATTTGGGAGACAAAAAAAGGAGATAATAATGTGCTGTGATACCATGTTTGAAGGTGTAAATCATTCCTTGAATCATATGACTACAAATGTGCAATATATGCTTTATAAGAATAGTAATGATAATATGCATTAGAAATCTTATAAGTTATAACACACATTAAATAATCATTGTGCCGTTTTTCGATTTTAAATAATCATTGTGTGATGCGGTGCGGGTTTTGGTGCGGGTTTTCTTTTTTCCTAAAACCGATCCACCGGTTATTGCCGTGGTGTGGTTTTTGTGGTTCGGTTTTTTGCGGTTTTGCGGTTTGCGGTGCAATTGCTGCTCACCCCTAGGTAGAAGGACGACCACAAAAAGTAAACGGATTACTACATAAGCCAAAAAGCCATCACAAATAATACAGAAACCAATCGTTACTAATTTCGCCGGCGCTGCCAACAGCCACCACACCTAGTACGAAACTATATATCAGCCGGTAAATCCTCACTATCGATTGAAGGTGAAAGTCCCAATTAACACGTTTATATGGAATATACCACTTATCTAATGTAAATAACACAAGTAATAACTTTTTAATCGTGTAATGCTTTATTGATTAAGAATCAAAGTATTACAATGTGCTATGGATCGCACAAGTTGAATGACAATGTATGATCACCTTTTGAACAAGTAAACTTGATAGAGTATCAAGTTTACAAGCGAACTTGTAAAGCCAGCTGATAGGATCAGAGGTCTACTGTGTAAGTTCGACAAAGGAGTAAATGCCTATAATAACAACAATAAAAGCGATAGATTTACTCCTTACAACATTCTCTATTTATACTAATACGAGGTTGCGTCCTTAGTGGGGTAGTTGCAACGTGTCAAGAATCTAGTGGAGGACGTACGAGGTATTTAATGCACGTCCAATCTTGGAAACTACTCGCCCATACTTTAGTGAACAGTTCTGCCAAATGTTCACTACTTTTACCAACTTCATACTTGGAACAGACAACTCAAATCACCTTTTGTTTCGCCTTTAGGAGATATTGAGTTTCCCGCCTAATCGTCAGAGAACACCTTAAGCTCAGCTTGTTCTTCTTCAAAGGGTAATAGGATAGTCAGAGTATTGCCACCTCTGACTTTCTTTAGAACCTCAGCGTATTTCTTCTACATACCAGCTATTATCCATCCCAGCTGACGAGTATGTCTTCAAGTAATCTTCGACTTCCTTGATGATGTATTTAACTTGAATACGTCTGAAGTTGCTCTCTGAGGCTTTGCACTCAAAGAGTCCTTTCATTACCTCTGAGTCCATCACTCAGAGGTTCTTCAATACTTAGCCTAGTTTCTGTTTAAATCTAGGCGATGATTACTGGGCTCTGAATCGGCCCAACAATCTCCCCCTATTTGAATATAAATTATGCTAAGTAATTAAATTAAGGTAAGTGAGACACGGATTCTTCTTACACATAATTAAACAGAGAATAGATAAAAATAACTTCATTAATTCATTACATATGTTGGCCCAAACCATCTAAGTTATCTTTTACAATATCTCTAGCCTGAGCAGCATCATCCTTAGCCTCTATTGTCAGCTCTAGTTTTCTAAACATTTCCTCGGCCTCTAGAGTACCCCTCTGAATGGACCTCTGTAGTCTGATTAACTGAGCTGTGGTGGCCAGATGAAATTCTTCTTCTCTTTGAAAGACCAAGTCTCAATTCCCGTTGTAGAAGAAAATCCCTGACTCAGGTTCCCTGATGACAAGCCCTTGTCTGCCTTTAATCCCTAGGGGAGGAACCAGGTTCCTATGCATTCCATCAACCACTATATTTTCTTTCACAAAGACCTCTTCCAGAATTTATGTCCTTTTTCCTTTTCTTGTCTTCAGTTGTCATTCCAAAGGTTGCAAGTGTTGGAGGTGGAGGAAGTCCTAGCTTCTTTGCCTGGTTTATGACCTACTAGAAATTTGCTCTTAGGCTCTACAAAAGCATATCGTTTAATTTCCCAGATTTTTTGGATGCTAGGGCATGAACTTCTAGCCATTCACTGAAACCCAACGTCTTTAGCCTGAAGTTAGGGTGGACAACAAGATTCAGAGGATTGTCGCCTCTGGTGATCTTCATGGTTGCTTCCTTATTTGGATTGACAACATAGCCGATCTTTGTGATTGGAAGTTGATCAGCTCTGAAGGAGATCTGATGTTTGTACTCCTCCATCATCTTGGCTTTCTTTGCCTCATGTTCAGTCCATTTCTGAGCATGAGCCTTCAGTGTGGCTTGATTGAACATCTTCCTCAATTCTTGCTCTGATTTTTCTTTTTCAGCTTTTAGATCACTTATCCTCTTCAGTTCCTTGATTTGATTATTGAATTCTTCTTGGGACAGAGTTCCCTCTGGGGTAATGAAGGACTTTATCTTTGGCATTTCAGGGATAGAACCTCATTCTTCTTGATAAGTAACAAGTTTATTCACTTGTTCTTTCACAATGGCAACTTCTTTGCCTTTGGTGGGATCTCTGGGAGGTGTTGGTTCTCTGGGAGGAGTTGGTGAGAACTTCGAGGAAGTGGTTCCAAATAGCTGATCAATGAATTCATAAAGAGACTGTTAGCCTCAAAATATTGAGCTGAACTGGAAGTTCGTTCATTACGTGTACGAGTCTCTGTCATTTAATTAGTTAATGTTGTAATAGTATAATATCGGGAATCGGGCTCGATAGTTAATCTAATATTGTATATGTTTCGGGTTTAATCCCAAGCAAAACCTGAGCCCGAGTCCTAGTTAAATATCTCGCGCGTATCTTTTAACGTGACGGGGTATATAAGCTTTTTCTTCTTTAGAAAAAGCTAGTTGTTTCATTATATAAAAATCTTCTTTTTCTCATTCTCTCTAACCTCTCTCTTCTTTCTCTTTTTAAAAAAACTCAATCTTTCTTTATCTCTTTTCTTGGTTCGATTCGTGGTTCGTAATATGAAGTGAAAGTGTAAATCGGGTTCCTACAGTTGGCATCAGAGCTACGTGTGGATTCGTGGTTGATTCTTGTAGTTCAAAAGGATCAAATTCGTGTGTCATTTGAAGCGAAAAAAAATCAAACCCGGATTTTTGTACTTAGATGTGTGAATGTTTATGTTATTAAGCAAGATCTAGGCATAAGGTAACTAATTGTGCAAGAGAAATCAAGTTAAAGGTCAAAAAGGGTGATTTTTAGGCGATATTTGATGAAAAGAGTCGTATATTTCGTCGTTGCGTTTTGACTCTCTGGCAAAGTTCTTGGTTGCGTTTTGATCATTGGTTGCGTTTTGATCATTGGTTGCGTTTTGATCATTGGCTGCGTTTTGATCATTGGCTGCGTTTTGATCATTGGCTGCGTTTTGATCATTGGCTGCGTTTTGACTAGGAGAAACTCTGCCCAAATCAAGACTTCATTGCGTTTTGTTTAATCTTGTTATACACACTTAATATTATATGGTTGTAGCTTATATTCGTGGTTATAAAGTTTATTTGGTCAATCTTGCTTAATTCGTCCTTAAGTTCATCGTGGAGGATTGTTTATTTTATTGGTGTTCTCCACGGCGAGTTGATAGATTAAGGGGACAATATCCATAATTTTAGGAAAAAGGTCAAAGGCGGGTTGACTCAGTCAATGGCGAGTTGATTATTTTAATCAATAAAAACAGTGGCGGTTTGCCTTATTAAGTGGCGAGTTGCTAACTTTCGTGGCGAGTTATACAGGTTGGAGGCGAGTTGATTATAATATTGTCCAAATTCAAACGTTACTCTGCCTAAAATAAAAACCCACGGCGAGTTGTTTAAAATATTCTAGGCGGCGAGTTAAGGAAACTAGGCAGCGAGTTGCCATAACTAGCAGCGGTTTGATTATAAAATCAGGCGGCGAGTTGTGTAACTACTCGGCGGTTTGGCAAATTATTTAGGCGGCGGTTTGAGTCAAAGGTCACAGCGGTTTGCTCAATTAAGCGGCGGTTTGCTTTATATTTATTGCCAGCGGTTTGGTTAAGTGAAGGCGGCGAGTTGTGTAACTTTATCCAGACGACACCCTTTTTAGCGACACTTTTTTACGGAAAAAGTTGAGTCATATGTAATTTTTTATATAGCCTTTTTAACTTATTTTTACATCAAATTCAAATTTTGGTAATAGCGTAAAAAAAATTCGGTCGACACCTTTTTAGCGACACTTTTTTTCGGGAAAAAAATTAAGTAAAATAAAAAAATTTCTATAGCATTTTTAGCTTCTTTTTACACCAAATTTAGATTTTGGTAATAGGGTAAAAATAATTTTTTTTTCATAATCCAACTGCGTCGAATTCCAAACAAACCAAAACCAAAACCATCGAGAAGGACTTAAACTGCA
>BQNB010084515.1:4382-28731 GCA_026074375.1 Tanacetum coccineum | reverse complement strand
GTCTTTGTTATCATGATCCTAGATGAGGTCTAAAAAACCTCGAGCTATAAATGATCCAAGAACTATCACGTGTTTTAGTTCTAACAGTTGGTATTAGAGCATCGTAGCTCTTGATCTAGGTTTCTTCAAGGTTTTAGTGTCAAAAACAAGAAGGTTTAAACGGTGTTGAGCTTTCTGCTTTTGGTTATAGTCATATTTGGTGTATCTAGGGTTTTCAGTAAATCCTAAATCAGTTTAGCAGAAGAGTGGTGATTCGATGTTTACAACAGCAATGATGACATGACTTGGAAGCAGGTTTGGAAGCTGCTGTACGTGTTGCTGTTATGGGTTTATGTTGTTGTGATCGAGTTTTGGATAGAAGAACAAGCAGCAAGTCTGTTTTGAACAGGTTTTAGGTTTTCTAAATCATTGTCAATGGATTGGATAATTTGTTTGTGGTTTCAGACGTTGCCAACTGATTCAAAGTTGTTCCCAAGAAGGTTGATTATTAGGGTCGTGAAAATAATCGATAATGTTTAAAGAAGCTCAAGGTTTGTCGACAAGCAGATGTTGTCATGGCACAATCTTTATTTTCAGATATCTCGTTCATGTTGCTATCATAGAAGATTAGTGCTGCCAGTTAAATTCAATGCTTGTTCGAGGTAAAATTAATACTGCTGTCAACATAGTGCTGCCCTTTGAATATTTTATCCTGCAACAGAGAGCAGTAGTAAAAGTTTATACTGCTTGTTGTTTGGTTCATACTGCTCATGATTGAATTAGTACTGCTCGTTGATCTTTAATACTGCTTCAAGGGTTAATGAAGTTAAAGCTGTTGTGTATGGAATGATTCCTACTGTCACGATTAAAAGCAGTTTGTTTACCCTAGTTTATTTATGGAAGCTTGGAGTTTATATTTGAATATGGTACGTGATTGTGGTGAGAACAGTTGACATGCTACTGCTTGGGCTCGAACAATGATTAATACCGTCTATGTTAACTTAATACTGCCAACAAAAAGTTTATACTACCAGTTTTATGTTTGTACTGCTGGAAGAAATAGTTTCAACTGCTAGCTTCGTTAGATATCAGACAATACATGGATAGAGGATCTCGAACAACACAGGAAAACCAAGTTTGTTTGTTTTGGTTTTAATTTTTATTGGAACAATACACGTTGGTTCCAACACATACAGTTTGATTATTGGTTTGTTCAGAAGGTTCTTGGACAAACAGAAGCTTTTTGGATTATGATTTTAAATGTTCTAAAAAGATTTAAAGGCTCGTTTTTGGATTTCTTGGATTAATTGATTACGAAGAAGATTGTTTATTGCCTATTTGAAGTTGAAGTGGAATTATTTGGGTTTGTGTTTTATCATACCTTTTAGCATGAGGTAACTTGTTTGTGTTTTCAATGTTGTGACAAAGACTTGACAAATCTAGCAAAAGTGTGTGATCTACAAACTTATGGTGCTCAATGCTCACATTTACATAGAGCCTACAGAATTAAAGATTCAAGAGATGGCTAACATATGGGTTTTAGGGGAAGCTTATTGTTAAAATGTTTAACCATTTATATGCTACATGAGATAAAGGTTTTTACTACTGTAAGTCATTATTACTACTGCTAGATTAAGTTTCTACTGCTTAAGTTCATTTATCTTAAGGCGCGTCATGAAGGGTAATTTGAGTTGTTGGAAGGCTAGATTAGAAGTGTGATAGTGGTTTGTGGTTGTTGAAATCAAATTTGCATACTTTAGTCTCCTATTTGATTATGACAAAAAAAGGGAAGAAGGCGTTACAAAGATAATTTGCAACTTGTAGATCATTGGTGGTATAGTTCTATTCTTTCATATATATTAGCTTCAGGGGAAGAAGCTCGTGCTTATTTTGGTTTTGTCATTATCAACTAGGGGAAGATTGTTGGGAATTATATTTGAGTTGATAAGACAAAACATATGAAAGATGAAGGACTTAAAAGGCGAAGGAGAAATTATTCAAATGATGGAATATTACAGAAGATTATTATAAAAGTTAGGAAGATTTAGTTATCTCTGCAGCTTGAGAGGTCTTAGTGTTCTCCAAGTCAAGAACTCTTTCAGACAATTTTGTACAAAGTTCCAACAATTCCTTAAGTTGCAATCTATCCTCACCACTGAAAAGTGGATCATTGGAATGTGTAGGTACACTTTCCACATTTTCAGTCTCATCTGCCATAGGTTCTGTAGGATCACTAGGTTGACAAACTTCAGTGTCCTTCCTTTGTTTCCTGCTAGATTGTTTCTTCTGGGGTTTAGATGTTGATGGTGGATTAATAGTGGGTGTGTGTTGGGGAACAGTAGGCATTACAGAACCTTCACCCTCTTCTTGAGCTTGAACCATCATAGTTTGAAATAAAGGGGTAACTCTCCCAGAAAACCTTTTCCTCCTCTCTTCATATTAGCAAAGACCTTCTTAGTGTGAGAAGGTGTAACATAAATTTCTTTATGTTTGGTCATTCATTCAACTTGTTTATCCAGGAACACTTGCACAAATCTTGGATACATTAGAAATTTAACCCCATCCTCCAAGCTTTTCCCCATATTATCAAAAATCTACTTGGAAAAGTTGAATTTTTAGTTTGTGGCAAGACAGATGACAGCTGAGGCCATAGTGCTACTAAATTCGTTCCAAGCAGTAGTCTTAGCACTAATGCATTACAGAATTGTATGGATAAGAAATTTCCATTGAGGTGAAAAGAAAGCTTTATAGAATGTAAGCTTTTGTGTAAGATTTTCATACCCCATGAGTGTCAGCTGTTCAAAAATTGTCGCATTTGGAAGACATTCAGTACCTTCAGCATCTTTTAATTGAAGAGCTCTTCTCACACTTGTCTCAGTGACGATCACCTTCTTCCCATCTACTAGGGCTTGTATCTGCACTTCCCCATTGACAGTTTTTGCCTTAGCAGTAGCCCAGAACTGCTTAATGCATGAAGTATAGATGGTGGGATTCACCGTTAGCGCATATCTGATAGAACTTGCATTCAAAAAATCAATAATTCCTTCAAACCCATCACTTTCTTTGGGTTTCTCCAAAAACGCAACCAAATTGTGAGTTTCAGCAAACTTTAGGTTTGACATTGTGTTGGGTTTTGATGATGAATGATAAAATTGAGTTAGGGTTTATGATTAGAGAGTATATCAAAGTGTAAAATCGATCGAATGAGTGATTGAAACCCTTAATCGAAGTATTTATGAAATCACCCTCAACAGCATTAACTTAAACTAGTAGTACTAAGTTAAGCCTAACAGCATTAACTGACCCAACAGTAGCCCAGCAGTAGTAAGTTATGCCTGACATCATTAACTAACACTGGCAGTAGTAAGTGTATGCCTAGCAGCATTAACTTTGAGTCACCAGTATTAACTGCAATTTTGTTCTAAAAAGCATTTCCATCATCAATTTTTATTCTCACAAGCTCTCTTTCTATTTTTATTCTCACTATATCTCTCAATTCTTTTTCTCACTAAATCACTTTATCTATTTTTATGTCATACATCTCTCTTTTTTTCATTCTCACCAATTCTCTTAATTCTTTTAGCTCACAAACTCACTCTTTCTATTTTTGTTTCACATATCTTTCTTTCTATTTTTTAGCTCACTATTTCTCTCAATTCTTTTAACTCACAATTCTCTCTGTCTGCTTTTTATTTCTCTTAATTCTTTTTGCTTACAATTCTCTCTGTCTGTTTTTGTTTTCTCTCAATGGTCACAGTATTAATTATAACAGCAGTACTAATTATACTTACCAGTAGTAAGTTAGGCCAACAACACTAACTTGAATTTCATCATTAGTTGTTCCATTCCATTTCAAGCATCATTTGTGCATAATCCGCTGCATATTAACACAATTAACCTCACCTCAATCAATACTTTAAAGGTTAAGCATTCCTATACTTGCAATCAGATATTGAAATCTGCTAACATCAAATGCTTTTATGAGTGAATCTGCAACATTCTGATCTGCGTAAATCTTGATCATCTAAATAAGCTTCTTCTTATTGGAATCTCTGATAAAATGATGTCTAATCTCAATGTGCTTAGTCTTTGAGTGAAACACTAAATACTTAACTATGCAGATGGTGCTTTTATTGTTAATGAAAATCTTGGTATTCATGAAATTGTATCTATAATCCAGCATTTGATTTTGAATCCAGATTACTTGTCCACAGTAACTAGCAGCAACCACATATTCTGCTCTGGTTGGTTAGCAGTGTTATGGCAATCTACAGTTTGCTTCTTGCAATTGTATGAAATCAATCTGGCCTTCAAAGAAAATTGGACAACTTCCTATTGTGGGATTTACCTCATGTCTAATATCTCTTGTAACCAACATTATTCACTGTCAGTATAACGCTTCCAAATCAAATGGTGAGTCCTTAGTATACAAAGGCCCAATTAGGTTGACATTTCAAGTATCTAAGATTCTTTTCCTCAGCATGAAGATGTGACATTTAGGTTGTGACTGAAGATCTTGCCACAAGCACATACATCAAACATTATATCAGGCCTTGAAGATGTTAAATACATCAATGAGCTAATCATTGATCTATATAAGTAAACATCAACATCTTCAGCATTTTCATCCTTCATCGAAGGCTTTGAAGTCTCTATAGGTGTACTTGCTATCTTCACAGTTGAAAAACCAAACTTCTTCAAAATTTCATCTACATACTTGTCTTGACTAATGAAAATCTCATCATCTTTCTGTGTCACTTGTAGTCCTAAAAAGAAAGTGAGCTCACCTATAGAACTCATCTAGAACTTCTTGTGCATCAATCTCTTAAACTCAGTGCATAACTCCTTTTTAGTAGATCCAAAAATAATATCATCAACGTATACTTAAACTAGTAGAATATCACTTTTGACCCTTTTAATGAACAAAGTCTTATCTATCTGACCTCTCTGAAATCTATTGTCTAATAAACAGGTAGATAAAGTCTCATACCAAGCTCTAGGAGCTTGATGTAGACCATATAATGCCTTTTCTACCTTATAAATTTTGTCAGGATACTCTAGATCTTCAAACCCTAGAGGTTGATAGACATAAACTTCCTCTTTAATCTTGCCATATAGAAATGCACTCTTCACATCCATCTGGTATACTACAAAGTCTTTGAATGAGGCATAGGCTAAGAACAGCCTAATTGCTTTAATTCTAGCAACTGGAGCAAAAACCTCATCATAAGCTATTCCCTCTTCTTGAGTATAACCATGTGCAACCAGCCTTACCTTGTTTCTAATCACAATACCTCTTTCATCTTTCTTATTCCTGTATACCCATTTAGTATCAATGGCTCTTTTGCCATGTGGTAAATCCACCAAGGTCCAAACCTGTTGTAACTTGACTGTAGAAGCTCTTCTTGCTTCTATCTAGCTTGGATCTTTTAATACTTGGATTGCCTTTTTGGGCTCTTCTTAGGATAGGAAATAAGCAAACAGACAAGTATTAAGGTCTTCATGAGTTTTCCCTTCATAAACAGCACTAATAAGCCCTTGTTCATTTTATAGTCTTTGTCATTCTCTTTGTCTGTACACCAGACTATACATCACCAATCACATGATCAAGTGAATGATCTTTATGGATTCTTGTATTTAGAGTAGAAGGAACTAGATATGTGGCAATAATGTTGCCCATATCTATTTCTCTTTCATCACCAAAGAAATCAGCATGTGTGGCTTCAAGTGAAGTAGTAGTAACTGTTGGACTAACAATATTAATATTTGTACTGGCAGTATTAATACTTGGCCCAACAGTATTAACATCTTAAGTACTATTTTTAGGTTTCTCTTGATCATCAATTCCACTTTCCTTATTTACACCTTCATCATCCTTCTTTCCAGCATCACTAGAAGGTTGTGGTTCATCATTACTAGCATTCTTTGAAAAACAATCAAATAGTGAACCATCTTTCCATAGTGGCATCAAAATGTAGTCTTGGCTAGATCCTCTCTCCTTGCTTGAATGACCTGCACCAATACTTTCTTCTGTACCTGCAAAATCATTAGAGTTTGTACCTGCAACAACTGGCACATAATTCATTGATTTTGTTAGAACATCAATATCAAACAGCCACTTTGGTCCATCACCTGCAATAATAGGCTTATCCTACAAGAACCTAATATGCAAACTTTCTTCTACTTTCCTTGATTGATTCCCTGCAACAACTGGCTTATAATTTTATAGATTTTTGTCCAGTGTATCCAATAGTAGCAAGGGGGGGCGTATAAAAGCCAAATGCCACTCCCTGCAACATAGGTTTATTTTCAAGAAAATAATGTGCAAGGGTCTCCTATACTATCCTAGGTTTCTATGTAAACCTCTAAATGCCTTTACTTATCCATAGAGTTTCCCAACAAAGAATCCACATCGCCTTCCCATCAACTACCTAGGTGATCTAAGGTATAGAATGTAAACAAGACACCCTCTATGGTCATCACAAAGCTTAAACTATTGTGGTGCTACCATGAAAAATTACATAAGGGGTCTTGTTGTTAGGCTAATTACGAATACCCGTATTTTACATAACAAGCAATATTAACTTCTTAGCCAAAAAGGTAGTAGGTACACTTTAAATCTGCTAGCAATAGTCCAACACCTAAATTAGTGTTCTGTCTTACTACTCCATTTTGTTATGTAGTCCTAGCAACATTAAATTCTCAAATAATCCTTTCATCTCACAAAGCTGATTCCTTCCCTTATTCCTTAAAATTCAGTCCATTGTCACATCTGATTATTGACTTGTGATGTTATTGATTTTCTATTCATGTTATAAACCCTTAAGGATTCCAACTGTCTCATCCTTAAGTACTAAAAAGAAACCCAACTAAATCTACTAAAGATTATTCTATGACAACTAGAGTACATCTTTTTTCATATATCTCTTTACAAATTAGACCAAATAATCCAGTGCAACATTTATAAAGGTTGGCTGATTTAGCTTCATAAGTTTTGGCGCTTACAAGCGAGGGTCATGTTGCTTTCCTTTCGGACAACGCAACACATTTATGATCATAGTTCAAAAATCTTTTATAGGTAATTCCGACCACTACAAGAGTTCCCGATTACAAGTTTGTTCATAGTTTTGAAATTTATATGCCTCAGCCTCCTAGGCCAAAGATTAGACTCGTCTAATGTGGCTTTTTCAAAGAGACAATTTATACCTCCTTGAGGAACAACATTCCTTAAATCAACACTGTATATGTTATCCTTTCTAAGAACTTTAAGCAAAACATGATTTCTTTAGTTAAACTAAAATCAAAAAAAAGAAGACAGAACAACAATTCAGTGTTAGGTAAAAAGGACATTGTTCTATCTTGACACACATTCGTGAGACATAAAGAGATTAGAACCTAAGTTCCTTAACAAAGTACACATCTTCAAAATCCAGCTTTCCTGTCCTGATTTTACCTTTTCTAGTAATCTTACCTCTTTTGGTTTTCCACCATGGCAACAAATCCACCATCCATATCTTCATATCTGAAGTTAGACTGTTTCCAGTCATGTGCCTAGAGCACCCACTGTCAATGACTCCTTTTTCCTGCAACTCTAGCTGTGGATTGCCCTGCACAAAAAGTAAGAAAATCAGGCTCTCTTGGGGACCCAACCATCAAACTTGGACTGCCTTGTGCATCACATCTAGGTCAAATCTTTTAAAGGAACTATTGTGCATACACCATTTATTTCTAGGAGAACATGGTCAACAACTGTATGTTTGTGGTCTCCAAACCTACATGGTTTGTGGCCTCTTAACAGCATTAGCCTGATTTCCTTATTACAACTTACTACTGCTTTCTTAGCACAGTAGTAAACATTTCCCTAACATATTAACTTTTCATTGAAATTATTGTTCTTATTTGTTGTATACTTGTTAAAGGGCCTTCTAACAGTGAATTAGTGCGTCTCTTAATACATTTTGATGCTGTTCTTGCACTATTCACGTTGTCTTAAGTAGCAGTATTAATTGGTCTGGCAGTATTAACTGATACTGCTGCTCTTGAAGAGCTTTGCCTAGCAGTATTAAGTGTTTTAAGGCTAGATATCATTAAGACTGCTCTTGGAACAAAATTTCTTTTTGGATGAGGGTGAGTCATTCTTTGAGAATTTTGGTGATTCACCCTTCTAGCATTATTCCAGACAGGTTTTTCCACCATTTTCTTTTCATAAAAATCACAATCTTTAATCAAATGGTTAAAACTGCCACATACATAGCACAGGCGAGAGAGCTTTATGAAACGCAAAATTATCTACCTAATTTCATGACTCATCACAAATTATTCCTAGATTCTCTGTTTACCCATATCTAGACCTTTGACTTTTTTCCTAAGGTATTCAGCTTGCTTATTGTTCTCTACCTTCTTAACAGACTCCTTAGGTTATTTCACGTGCTCATTAGATTAAACAAATTTACCTTTACATTACTACTTGATTTCACTGTCTAATTTAGGACTCCAGTCTTATTCTCATTTCACTATCCAAATATCCAATCTCCAATAAGTGGTTTTCACTAACACGGCTTTATCTTTTTGACTCACTAGTCTTAAACTTTACTAGTTGCAACTGTGCAGGCACACTACGTTACTCACCACTAAAAACATATTCACCTTGTCAGCCAGCGGTACTCTAAATTCAGTTTAGGGGGGCATGAACGTTTCCCAGTATAGGGAGGGGGAACAACATGATACCCTTCACCTGATTTGTACTTATCATTCATCTGACTGTCAAACACTTGACTATCATAACCACCCAGATCTTGAACTTATCCACTTACTTACTATCTAACAGTTTGCTAGATTCATAGAGTGATTTTAAAACTTTCTAAAGTAAGTTTTAAATCATCTCTTTCTTTTCAGCTTTTCCAAATTTCTATTCTAAGCTTTGTTAGTGCAATTATCTCACACATAATATCAATTTAAAATCTATATGTCCTGTTCAAAAACATCCTCATTCTATTTAATACACATCACTCTAGCCTCTACAGGATTCTAACCTAGCTTTAAAAGCTCCTACATTTAATTGAGACTTATAAAATCTTATGTCAGATTAGCAAATGTTCTTTGAGAGTTTCATAAGATTTTAAATATGCTCTTAGAACAAGTTGATACCTAGTGTCTGAGCTTGAAGAAGTATAGGCCATAAGTGCAAAATTGGTAGGTCCTTCTTCAGCCTGATCACTCCAATCATACCCAAAGCCATCACACTGGGAAACTAAAGCATTTGAAGTAGTTTCCTCAACTGGCACCGTCCTTCTTGTTGTCTCCCTGTTTCTACTGTCTTGATTCTTGGGTGCCCTACATTCCCTAGCAAAATGACATCTTCTGTGGCAATTATAGCATTCCACCTTGGTCTTGTCAAAGCCAATGGTATCAGTCCCATTAACACCTAGATTCCTTCATGTCTTCTTGAGAAATCTCCTGGCTCTTATTATCAGCGTTGCCATCTGCCACTTCAAGTCCATCTCCTCTAAATCATCAGGATCAATTTGCTTTAGGTCTTCATTGTCTAATTGTGAACTGTTAGACTGACTAGCAAAGAAGGAGTAGATCATAGCATCACTCAGACTATCAACATTTGGTAAAGTAGAAGCATTATTCTTTGAGTTAGCAGTAGAAACACCATGAGCAGTCTTAACTGCTTCATTGGTGTTGCTAGTGATATTAGAAGACACAAAAGCTACGTTTTGTATGTTTTGGTTTGTGCTAGATGACCATATGATTTTTGCTTCATAAATTTTTAGATTTTTGTACAAGTCATCCATGCTTAGAGTTTCTAAATCTGGTTTGTTCCTCCAAATCAGGGTATGAGTCTTCTACTCAGATGGCAGACTTCTTAATAACTTCAGATTCACATCTTCTTGAGAAATAGATTCTCCATGAATCTCTAGCTAACTGAAAAGATTTTGTAGCCTATCATAGATCTGGTCAAGTCCTTCTAAGCTTTTTCCATTTAAATTCTCATACTGCTGTTTAAGAAGTGTCTTTTGTACTTTCTTTAACTCCTTAGTACCGTCCACAACATCTGTCTCAATAACTTCCATCAAGATGGCATTTTTGTAGGTATTGAAACTTTTTTATTTTTTTTTTTTAAGTTGATGAGACATTAAGGGAGACCCATTCAACAATGTACCTCTTGCCTTTTTAACTCCTTTCTTCTTGCTAACTTCTCTTTTTGTAGTTGTAAGAGGATATTTTTTGCTTAACACCATCAATCGGTTTTCTCTATGGTGGCAGGTGATCACATTACTATTACTTCCAAAGAGCATAATCCGTCATTAGGAAGTACTGTTTGATCCTCATCTTCCAAAGCTGAAAATTCATTAGTAGAAAAACATAAAGAATAAAGTTTTGTAGGAGCAACCATTTGTGCAGATACTGACTCCATGTTTTCACAAACAAATAGGTCAGGTTAATGTGTATGATTGTTTCTTCTTATTTAAAGTTCTAACAAGCTCTATACCACTTATTGATCCGCACTTGGGTGGAATAAATAAAGAAGTAAAACTTATAAACAAAACCTACTCCTGCTTATTAATAAAGGAAATCTGATAAATAAAAAAAACAAAATAATGCATTATGTGGCATCAAAATAATTCTTCTATAAATCCCTTATACTATCTCATTGGAATAAAAAAAATCACACTCTAGAAATCTCTAACAAACACCGTCCTCGGATTAAATGCCCCACTACCCCAAGATCAGAACTAACTCATGCAGACCAACAAAATAATAACTCTCACATGACTAGACCAATTAATAATTATTAAAAATATCGCACCATACCATCCCCTCATTATCTTGTCTCTTGATTCAATACTAAAACATCTGACATATAAATCACATCCCCCCCACTATTCTATATTATTTTAAGTCTTCAGTCTTTATTTACTCAGCATGCGTTGTTTATAAAATTTGACCAAATTCCCAAGAGAGTCTTTACAGTCTCTATCCCACTATAATATCACCTTCTTGATGCAACAATAAAGATTAATCAGCTCTAGAATCATATGAGACGATTCTATTTAGAAAGCTCACCCACAAGGGGGGGGGGGCGGGAGGGGCGGGAGGGGTGTGGGGGGGGAGGGGGGGGGGGGGATCTTGGGGGGGCCAATAGCATCTTATGAAATTGATAACACGTCCTATTACTCTCTTTCTTCTAGATACAATCTTTGTATACAACCATATTCACCCCTTGCTTGGTTTTATGGTAGCAATGGAATATCATCCAATTGCATATATCATCCATCTTTTTAAAGACTAACCCCCTTCAGACTACCAAAATGATCATACCTACATAGGATCTAGTGAGCTACATGAGGCAGATTCTAATATGAACTGCATCACAGTATCAATAAATGATAAACCTGCACCATTAACCGCTTAGGAAGAACGCACAGCACATGTGCATACAACAAGACCTTATAGGTAAAACCTTCCCAAGACTTATAGAATCTTTGACTACTAGCTTTGTAAAAGGCTTACGGTTGTATTGAATTACTAATCCAAAACCTAAACAATAAAGAAACCCTTTGAAATTGAAATTATACAAAGACTATGGCGGAATCCAGTCCCCCCCCCTAAGCATAACTAACAAGAAGGAACACGCCAATTAAGCGAACAGTGGCGAACAAACTAAGAAATTGTATAAATCACCAGAACTTCAATGCCCTCAATATATTAATAACGAACACTCCCCCCTTGAGAAGTCGTTTCTAGGGTTATACAAAACCTTGAAGCTATAAATGACTGAATATGAAAAAATGAGATA
Organism: Tanacetum coccineum; assembly: GCA_026074375.1. Taxonomy (NCBI): domain Eukaryota; kingdom Viridiplantae; phylum Streptophyta; class Magnoliopsida; order Asterales; family Asteraceae; genus Tanacetum; species Tanacetum coccineum. The sequence continues at coordinate 16,946 of BQNB010084515.1, read as the reverse complement.
TAGAAACAACATGCCCTATGGTATTCACTTATTTATACACAGGGAAACCCTCATGGCCTTTAACAACCGCGTTTTTCCTAATCATACATATCCTTCCTAAAATATCTCCATAATAATCCACTTTTTAGCATACTAAAACAGACTAATAGTAAACATTTCTAACAGTCTCACTTTTACACTACGCAGAAGTAATTCCCCTACTCTAGTACAGTAAAGTCAATGAACTTTAGAATATGATTCTTGCAGTCCTAACACCAGTAGTAAGTTAACTAATAACCAACAGCAGTAAAACAATCTTAACTAGCAGCAGTAAACTATCAACACACAAAGAAAGACTTTTAAACTCAACAAAAAGCCTATCCGTATGACCCAAGTTTATGAAATTACTTACTAAATTGACCTAAAAATCTGCCCATTTATTTTTAATACTAATTTAACAAACATATTTAAACCTAACCAAACGTAATCTAAACTAATTAATTATACACCTAAATTATTTATATAACGAATCAAACTTTCATGTTTTACTAAATTTTTTTATAAACCCTAAACTTCGTCCAATTAAAAAAGTTTTACAACAAATTGAATTAAAAATAAAATATGAAATAAATGGTTATACAAAAACCCTTTTAACTTAAAAGCAACATGAATATCCTTGAACTCTAAAATTTTCTTCAAAATATTTTGATGTGTTTCCTTCTTGTTTTCCTTGATAAAATGTCGACACAAGAGAGAAGGGGGAAAAGGAAAAACTAAAATTTTAGGGTTTGGGAATATCAATGGGTTATTAATACTAGTTTTTTTGGATAATAATCAATAAAGAATTTGTTTTTCCTATTTGATCTCGATCTTCATCCCCTTCTTTTTTTTCCCTAAAAATACCCAAAGCAGATCCCAACACCCCTAAAAAAAAATTTTTTTTTTTTTATAAAAATTTCCCGTGATCCCTCCCCTCCTATATATAAATTATATATTATTTTTTGTAAAATACAAAACTTATTTATACACTTTTTTAATTTTTACTTACCCTTTTTAAAATAAATACACACTTTAATAAATAAAAACACTTTTTAATACTTAATATTATTTTTTTCTCAAATAATATTTTTATTTATTTACTTTCAAATAAAATTAATTTATTAAACCCTCAATTCATAAAAAAATTCCTCAACACGAAAATTAACCGATTACATACTTTCTTTTAAGTTTTTAACCGACGATAAAATAATGAAAAATCCACAATACTTCCAAAATCCCCATCCACATATATAATTAAAATGACTAAATCATATCCATTTCTGTCCACACAATCCACATATAAATAACACATAAATCTTATCACATAAACCAACCAAAGACTAAACCGCACAAAATCAAAAAAACATAAAGCTTAGGCAAGTTAACACTAACGGTTTTAAAACTGACCTCGCTAAATCACGATTAACATATATTCCCCTCTTTAGGGAAAATTTCGTCCTGAAATATTTTAACTATTAAGAAACTCCATCATCCCGAATTCAACAAACAAAATTCGATATTTAGCTACATAAAATCCTAACGTAATAACAACCCCGCAAATTTTCATAAATTTTTAAAATATTCCCAACTATTAAGTTAGATGATGTACAATCTTATCAATTTAAATATAGGAACTCACATTTTTTTCAGGAAAATTTTATTTTCCGCTTTAAATACATCCACATTACTTTGCCACTATCTCAATAATGCAACATTTTCTTGCATAACAAGTTTAAAACGGGCATCAACAACCTACATTGAACAATCCTATCTTCCATATATGTTTCAAGAGAATTAGTCATCAAAAATATATTAAGTCCACTATCATAATATCCATTTTACAAAGTACATTACTCCCATTATAAAGGTACATTTTACAACATTATATCAAAACAGGCCTTAAAACCGTTATAACCAGATGCCTCTAAACCCAAAATTCCCATGATAGGATTAACATCTAAATAAATGCCAAGCTACAAAAACATATGTACAAGAAATAAACATCGAATTTTGAAATATAAAAAATCTCTTCCAGACAAGTAAAACTAGTCACTAACAAGCTCAATGGTAACAAGTCCATTAAGCATGATCTCTAAAATAGGCCGTGATTTTCCTCCCGTTTCCATTCCTAAATTTTCTTCACCACCAACTTTTTATGTAACCAGCAAACACTTAAACATTTCTAACAATGTATACACCCCTAATATTCTATTCAAAAGCTTTTCAAGACAGCTTTTTGTACACAAAACCTAATTTCTCCAAAACCCTAAAACCCTAAAACAAAAGCTATTTTTCTAAACCATGAACTCGTTTCTTCGTATTTTATCTCATTTTATAACACCTAAACCAAAAACATTAAATAAGTTTATTTATAAAAACATAAAATTACAAACATTCCTCCAACTCCTTTAATCCATTTATCATTTCAACATTCACTTTAAATTATAAAGAAACAATCCCAAGAAAACCCTAAATTGGCCCTATTTGAGAACTTTGACCCGATTAATTATCATTTTCTACCCATTTTAACCTAAACCACCTCTAAAATTTTTTGATTTATAAATTCCTAATATAAGGCCTTAAGGATCAAGTATCCTAATCATTACCCAATTCCAAATGTAACATGAATAACAAGCTATAAAAACTCACCCAACCCTTTATAGAAACCCTAAATGAACCGAAACATTACAAAACCCTATGCAAAAAAACCCATTTTTTAACTATTTTTCTTGCAACCAAGCACCTCCATGACTCAAAGCACTCATTCCCTTAAGCTTTTGATTATAATCCTTAATATAAGTCTTAGGATCAGTAACCTATCATTTCTAATCAAGTATATAAGAAATCCAAGCTTAAAAACCCTAAATGAGCCCCAGTGAACCCGAAATACAAAACCCTTGCAAAATGACCCATTTTAACTAATTTTCTTGCAACTAAGCACCTCAATGACAAGAATTTTACCTCCCAAGCTGCTTACAAGCACCTCTCATTTAAATATCTTCATCCTTTATTGTATAAAATTCATCACATGCATCCTTGTTTCTCCATTCTAGCCGCGGCATGCAAAGAAGAAAACAACACTTCAAAGCTAGTTTTACACCACATCTATTAGCTTCTCCTCATCACCCTCTAGCCCATACATGTGTCAAGATCATATCCTAAGGCTTCCTTAACCTCCTCACCTTCAAATGACTATAAATAGAAGCCATAACTCTTCATTTTTCTTCATCCCCCACTTCCTCCTCTATAACCCTTACATAGAAGCAATAATTTGCTCTAATAGATCCTAAGAGGTGTTAATAAGGCTCAATTATAGAAAGGAAGCAAAAGAAACCAAGAAATGAAGCCCGGGAGTCGTTATTCTGGATGTACGAAGCTAAAAGTCCCGATTCCGACCCGTTTCAAAGCTATAAGCTCAAGACCAGGTTCTCTAAGCTTATATTATGTATTCATACCTTTATAATGTTCATATGATCATGCTAAAATAATAATTTAAAGCTTTGAACTCAAAAACCTATGTGTTATACTTTTTTGATCGAAAACCGTACACCCGAAACCCTAATTTCATGTTTTTACTTAATCTATAAGCTAAGCTTGTAAACTATTGTTATAATCTATCCCAATAAGCTTAACTAACATTAAAATAAGTGATTTGATAAGTCATGAAAGAATTTGAGCTTAAAACCCGCGCGTTTTCATTTTAAAACCCTAATATGACCCGTTTTGCTTCCTAGCTTAACGAATCGTTAATTTAAACTTGCGTTGTGTTAAATCTTCATATTTTAGTTTATTATAACTTATAAATGTCTATTGAAATGTTAAAATAAGCTTGCATGGCAATTTGGACATGTTTTGTAAAAATTATCCATGCAAGGGGTATATATCGTAACTTTCAAAAACTTATAACTAAAAGGACTAAAAGTGTCATTTTATCAAAGTTATAACTACAAGGGTCTATTATGTCACTTTTTAAAGTACAAGGTTTACTTGGTATATCTTTTAAACTTGAGGGACCAAAGTCGTAAAAGTGCAAACTCCAAGGGTATATTCTGCCACTTTTCAAACTCAAGGGTCTAAAATGTAACATTTTGAAAAAGTATAAAAACACATTCAAAACATTACAAGACATAACTTTAATTAACGCTTGACGTGCTTAACATTTCCAGATATTGAATAAAATGCTTAAAACTGCTTATGTTATAACTATTATATCATTCATCATCGATGTGCTTTCAAAAATCATGTCCCGGATTCATATCATACCACAATACTAGGGAGCTTCATATTAAGGAGTTTCATCTTGGTATTAAGTTCTGACTGAGTTGTTGGGTTTACGATTTAAAGTTCCCTAGCTCCTCAAACGTTTACTGAATGACTTCTGAATTATGATGGCCCGAACGGTGTTATGATAATTTTAATATCAAAACCGACATCAATGTAAAATCTTACATATTCAATCAAACCAAGCCGTTACTTTCATTTCATATACATTTGCTATCAATTTCCCTATAACTGTTCAGGTGAGTTCATAGCCTCGTATTTCAATCTTTTTATAAACTCGCGAGGGGGATACATGCTATAAACATGAATGCAATTATTTATGTATGTTATTTCAATTTACTATAGCCTAAGTAACTGCTTTGCCTTTAAGTCCCCATAATCATGAACCGTTAATTACTCTCCGTAGTAAACGCGAATGATGTGAATAGATCTATTTGGGCCGGACTCCCCGTTGGTGTACCCAGTTACGTGTAACCAATTGCACATCATTAGAAATTAGGCGGGTATTTTGGCAAATGTACCCGCAGGGGCTATAACGTATCACCATACCCTAAGGCTTCGGATTCATGAGCTAATGGCAATATTAAATATGTTTTCAATACTGGGTGTATATCAACGTAACCCAAATATCGCATTTGTATTCAAATTATATTACTTAAACCTATGGATTCACTCAACCTTTTTATTGACTTTTTAGCATGTTTTATCTCAGGTAACTAATGGCATGGAGTGGCGAGGACATGAAGATGGAAAAACCGTTATCGTTCAAACTTTATTGTAAAGATTTTGGGAACCTCTCGTTTGTAAAAACTCTAAAGAAATAATGAATGATAACTTATTTTCATAAACGACTCTTTTTGATTCGTTTTCTATGATTATGACTGTTGTACCTTGAAGTAATACCCCAGATTAGCTTCCGCTGCTATATGTAAAAATGGGGGTGTTACAGATTTGGTATCAGAGCCAACGTTATAGAGAACAATGTTAAAACCTTAACTATAACTACTTTTCTTTTTCCATCCAAGAAAGTCCTCCGTGCCGCTATATCTCCCAGAATGGTATGTAAAGTTACATAACTATTATATTACTAAATAAATAACTTATGTTATTTACTGTTGGGTTGTTAAGCAGAACGATGTCTTCCCCCGACCATCCTACTGCAAATTTGGAGGATGCCTTTTCTTCTAATTTCCCAAACTATGTTCCCCATAAACTTTCAAGTTTCTAATAATTCATCAAAAGTGGGATAGCGATGTATATCCTTGATTCTTCATAGCCGTAACCTTTGCGCGACAATTTAGGATGAAGTTGCCCTTATAGAAATTTCTACTTGAACTCTGATAGAAAAACTTTCATCAAGTGGCTTTTAGACGATTAATAATAGGATTAATTCTAGCAAAAGTATTATCTAGTCGATTCCTTTTCGGAACTCGTATAAATTGTTCATATTGTTGAACAAGAAGATCTATTTTATTATCTTTGAGTTGACTATTACCTTGGTGATTGATTAATAAAGTATCCCAAATTTCTTTTGCGGTTTTACACATAAAGATTCTTTCATATTCTTTATGTGGTAAAACATTATAAATCACCATTTTAGCTTCATTATTTTTAGCAAGTTTCTTTTAAAGATCATCGTTTTGTTTATCAAATGGTACAATTTTATCCTTTTTAGTTTCAGGATTATTTTGAATAGGAGGAAAATCACCATGGGTAATAATATGCCAAAGATCTAGATCTTTTGATTTCATATAAGTTTCGAATCTATTTTTCCAATAAATAAATCCATCACTTTCTAATAGTGGTGGTCTTTGCATAGATTGCCCTTCTAAATATTTTTCGATTCCATAGATCGATTCAAGTTTTAAAATACAGTTTATTTTAAAAATCTTGTTTGACGTGGCTCCTGATACCAATTGTGGAAAACTAGAGGGAGGTTGAATAGTTTACCGCTTTTTAATTTGACATTTAGTTTGATTATAAAAACTTAGATTCGACTTTATGTGAATTCACAATGTGCACAATATGAACAATTTAACTAATCAAATAAGTAATGAAAAGATATGAAATAAGTATGCAAGATAAGAGATAAGAGATTGTGTGGGATCTAGGGTTTGTTTATTTGGGTGGGATCGTATGGTTTATTCACCATTATGGTGATTGGGTACTCTAGGTTGATCGATTGTTTCAGTTCTATAGGATTTGATCCATGTATTGTTCTTATTAATATTGATAAATCTTTTGATTTATCCTATTAATTGTTTAATTATTGGCTGATGATCTTATAAGCTTGTATACATTCGATCCATCTAGGGTTTGGTTTCTTTTGACGACTGGGCGTAACCCAAATTATTAGGGTCGTGCTGATTATCGTCTATGGGTGTTTCTGGATCACACATCTTGGTCGTCTATCATGTTGGCGTGGAGATGTTTGTGTTGAAACCCTATTTTTAGGGTTTCGTGTTTGGATGTGGCTGCATAGCTATTCGCGGATATGGATTAGGAGTAGATTGTTTGAAACCTTTAATATTTAAGGTTTATGATTGCTAATCCTTAGTGTTCGTGAAAGATGTGGCTGCGTGGTTAGATTTGCTGGTGTTGTGGGCGAGACGTGTTTATGGTCTTATATTGGATCAGATCATGTAAGTCCATGTGGTTGTACTTGTTCGTTGATTTGGGTTTTGCTGTGATGAATGCAGTTTTGATGTTGATGGAGATGTCGAGCCCGTGGGTCCTTATGCTACTGATATACTTACACAGTGTTTACATCATGTTCCAATGTTGTGTTGGGATCGGACCAATCAGTATGTGATGAGGGTTTGGGGGCTGATGTAGCCATTATGAGGGTTGTAGATTTTTTCTTGCTCGTTGGAGTTTTTGAGGCTTCAACTTGTCATAAAAAGTGGTAGTGTGGCTGCTGGGAAAGTATAAAGGGTGCCTATTACTCCTTATTCATGCATACACAGTTTATTCCAGCATATTTACATGGACGTTTCCTACGATGTTGGTTATTACCAAAGTGTGAGGAATGGGTTCAAGGAAGCTTTCCAGGACGTATTATGTGGGTTTTGTCGTGAGTCTCTTGGTTCGATTATAAGGAAGTTAGCCGTAAAGGATATTTGGAAGATGTTGATGAAATAAATAGCATGGTCTATGCTTATTATACGCATTATGCTTCAATGTTTAAGAGTTAACACATATTATATGTGTTAGCAATCAATGGAAGTTGTTAATGCTCGGTAGTCATAAGAATGATGTGTCATTCTTATGTAGTAGTTTTGTTCTTTGCACAGTGGTGCGTTGTTGTTTTGCCCATGTAACGGGCTGGGTTGTAGGACTTCACCTACACCTTTTGTACTTAAATGCTTTTTTGGTGTAATACATTTTACCGGGGAAACCCTTTACCCAAAAAAAGACAAGAGATAAGAGATGGAAAGATCAAACCACAACACAAGGATTTATAGTGGTTCGGTAACGAAGCACCTCTTTGCCCTACTCCACTCCCCGAGCACCAAACTCGAGAGTTTTCTTCACTATGTCAACAAGCTCCATTTAGGCGGAGAAAACTGTACACAACTTAGCTTACACTAATTTCTGACACTAGGCGAAATGTTGAATTCTAATCCTAGATAGAACCAATCTATCACAACTAACCACACTACTTCTACTTCACTTCACCACACAACTTTTTCTTCACTTCACAACTTCACTTTATTTCACAACTTCACTTCACTTCACAACTCCTTCACAACCTTTCTATACTTCTCTTCACAACTTCACTTCAACTAAACACTATCTTGATCACACCAATCTAACACTACTTACTTAGATCACCCCGATCTAACTATACTTACAATGATCACCACGATATACTTAATATACACAACTACGATACACACCTTCACAAATACACAAATGATTTACAAGATATGATACAATTGCAACAAGGTTGCAAGGACACGCACTAAGCTATAACACTTCTTCATTTGATGGTAGGAAGTATTCTTCTCTTGCACTTGAGGATCAAATCTTGAATCACTTGGAAACAAAGATTTATGATTAAATGATCAAAGGAATGAAATGAGATTATAAACTGATTTAGAACAGAAAGAAAGTGTGTGTAAAAGGTGAGCAAAATCAGTGGGGAATAGTCCAATATTTATAGGCAAACTGAGGAGGATTTTTGTCTGGCCGACCCCCTTAATTAGGGTGCCGGTCCCCTTAATAATTAAGGGGCCGCCCAGTCTGGACGCTACCTTTTTTGTCTTTTCTGGGGGAGGTGTTTTCTGGAACATTTCTAGCCGTTTTAGGGAGAAATTTTGAATTCAAAATATTTATTTTGAATAAAACATTTCTTTTAAATCTAAAAATGTTTTGTAAAAGTTATAAAAAATGTTTGTGACATTTTAAAAAAAATGTGAGGTTGAATAAAAATCCCTTTGATTATAAAATGGATTAAGCATTTATTTATTCATACCTTTAAGTGATTAAATTTTCGAAATGAAAATTTATTAATAATTACTTGTTTACGAATAATTTTTCATTAATCGTTTTTACAGTTTGTGATTATCAAAACGTAGAGAGGTCGAAAAATATTAATAACGTTTTTAGGCATTATTTCTATCAACAAATGAAGTTCGAGCAAGAGTTCAAACGTTTCAAAACATGTCATTTCTCTAATTTTTCTCTTTGACTTATGTGCAAATCAGTACATAACTCGGACTTCAATGTAAGGAAAGTGTATCTTTAAAGATGACTTATCCTGTCAACGCGAAAGTCGAATTTCTCGGGTCTTGGGCTCCTATACAAAACATTCAAAAGTTTTGAGCTAATGACAATGGCTTACAGTCATTTCAGACTGTAACCCGGACTCAAATGTTAGGAAAGTGTACGTTTCAGTGTGCTTACTCCAATAATAGAAGAGAAGTCTTCTATCATGTGGTTTTTCAAAATCATTGAACACAATTTTTCAAGAAAAACTTTAAATGTCAAATCATTTGCATAACAAATGGTATCTTTCAAAATTGTGTGTTCAACACTCCATCCTCACATACTTTTCCAAAATTATGGAATCAATTTTCTCAAAAATATCATATTTATATGGATTAATTTTTGAGGGAGAGCTTTTAAAACCAAAGCCTTTAATGTCTTTTGGATACATCTCATAAATGTCAATTTTATGTATCCAAAAATATTTCGTGAAATTATAATGTCATTTAATAATATACATTGTTCACTAAGGCATCTCACTCCGTCTTCAACATATTTGTGGTGTCATATCATTTTTTCCTTGTAACGTCAAGTTTTAAAAATTAGTGGTATCTCACATACTTGTTGAAAGGGAGCTATCAGAAAAATGAATTCATGCAATATCGTGGTATAATTTTTATCCTCATAAAACTTTTTATGTCTCAAATTTTAATAAATTGGTATTTCAAATACTAAGAGATTTATTATTTTAAATAACAGGAGAAAATGTGATTAAAATGTGATCTAGAAGAATATGATCTTAAAGACTCTAAGTGCAACTTTTTCTTTCATGTGCGAAACCATTTCGAATCTCGATGCACATGTGTAAGGAGAGTATTTGAAAATAACAATGTTATACAATGGTTTTATGGTTCGATCTCAATACCCAACAACCAATTAACTCACAACGTCGATGAAGTCATAAGGTGGTTAAGGTTAGGTATTAGTCCTATGATCCAACCAGAACCGGAGGGATCTACCCAAGGACAATCCATAGTTAGAGATAGCAGTCCTTAGGTATGATTGGAGATGAATGAGAATAAAGGAATAATGCCGACTAAGGTTGAGCTAACGATGGAACAATCACAACAAGGTGTTAGTGATGACATATTGGTAAGCATTGAAGGGGTTGAAGAATTAAAAATAAATGTATGGATAAATGGTGAAAATAAAGAAGCCCTCCACACAACTTAAGCAGAAACCGGGTCAATACATAATCTATCAGAATTACAAGATGATTGCTGGTATTGAAGAAAGACGTGATGGACCCAGTGATGCAATGCATAATCCTTCCCAAGCCATTCCAGTTTCTCTCAAAAGAGACTTGTCTCATTTGTCACGGAGATACACACGTTATCTATCGACATCTCACTCCGAGATGGTTGATATTGAAAAGGTGGAAGTCAGCTCCAGCCTCCGATTACTAAAACCAAAGTGCACAAATTGAGTCTAGAGCCAAGAGAGATCAAATTATAAATCTCATTAGGACACAATTCATGTAAAACACTTGTTGTTCATCAATATACAACAATTGGCATCACAGAGTCCTATGCATTATCCTTGTAATCTCGCAAGAACATTCAGAGTGATACTCTTTAGTACTCACAATGACGAATGAAAATCCTTCCAGTGTCATCATCAAACAGCACTGCGGTAGGTGACTTGCTAGATTCTATATGAATCGAGTTTGTGCTAAGTGGATATCGATCTTGGTCTAGTAAAATGAATTGACGACTTAATAAGAAAGATAGTAACTATCTGATTCACTATTACCATGTTGTCTACTTTGAGACGCTTCGGTAACGAGACGGCTAGTACAGCTGCGAAACCTTGTCAAGAAGATTCATATGAATTCTATATGACTATAGACAGTATTTATAGGGAACCGTGGTTATTGCAACCGTATTCGACGAAGTGACAAAGACACTTCCGTCTATATCTATTGTTTATCACTAACCTTTCAAATGCAGATTTAAACGTCGGTGTTGCAACCTTGTATCAGCGAAGTCGGATTCATTGACACATGCTCATACTCAAGCTTTCAAATTCAATCATTCAGCATCAAGATTGTTGATACTAAACTTCCTCATCATCAAAGAGCTTCAAAGTCAAATAAAGAATAGTCTATTGGGGAAGATTGTTAGTCTTATGTTTATATAGGTCAAATAAGAATGCCATCAGCATGAGTATGTCGGTCAAGAGCACAAGTTGATCAAGAAAGTCAAATCAAGATGATTCAAGTCAAGGAGATGATGTAAGATGAAAGATCTCAAGAACTCAAAGTCAAAAGATAAAGGCTCAAGATCAAAATCACATAAACGACACCAAAAGAATGTTATCGGTCGTCTTAAGCATGAATGAACAAATCCATTACAAACAAGAAAAAACAAAGACAAGAACAAAGAAGACAAAGCTCAAAAGTCATATCTTCAACATCAGGGGAGATAAAGTCAAACCAAGATAACCTCCATTAAGAACGTCAACATTGAGGTGATCAAAGAAGACCTCGAAATTAAGAGAGATTGTTAGCCTTATTTTTATATAAGTCAACCAAGAATGTTGTCGGCCGTCTTAGTCGTAATTAGTCTTGTTAAGTAATAGGCTAGTCGGGATTAACAGGCTTGGACTTTAAGCTAATATTGTCCATGTTTCGGGCTCAAAGCCCAAGACAAGCCAAGCCCGACCCAAGATAGAAGCCCATACACCTAGATGAAGGCTTAGGGTATAAATAGGACCCTCTCCACACATGGAGAGGGTGTTGGTTATATTTTCTTCTTTGTATGTGTGTGTAATCATACCAAACTCTCTCCTTCTTAATCTAATATTCTTCTATCTTCCTTCTACCTTTCTTCTTATTTTGTGTGCTTATCATGGCTTATTGGTAGGCTTATTGTTGTGTTTGGATCTTATATATTTTGGGATAACACAACCCCTAACAAGGTCGTATCAATTGATGCTTTAATTGAGAGCTCTCGTTGAGAGGGTTTTCGATTTAGGGTTCCAAAAAAAAGTTATTGTTCATCGAGGGTACTTTTCATCGAGTACTATTAACCGAAATTACTATTCACCGAGTATTTTTCATCGAGGGTTATGTTTATCGCATAATTTTTTTTACTGATCTGCGAGTTACTGTTCATCAGTCCTAAAAAATAATTTTTTTCTTTTCTTCGAGTTACTATTCATGTCATCAGATGGAGCGATCAAAACGTGGAATACGCACTATCTAAGCTATTGCAAATGGGTAAGGTGGCCTAATATGAGAGTGAGTTGGTGATACTTGCAAATCGAGTAACGAGTATCACTGCAAACTTACTTAAATCGTTTTATATCTCCGGACTTAAACTGGAGTTACAACGGGAACTGTTCAGATCAATGCCTACAACTTTAAGAGAAACCTTCTCCTTAGCCCGTATCGCGAGGCCCGTTTTGAGGACGAGCGTGTAACAACCCCCAAAATCAGGTAGCAGCGGAATAGTAACATTGGGGTGCTACTTCAAGTACAACAAACAAGATATA
>BQNB010084514.1:0-26799 GCA_026074375.1 Tanacetum coccineum | reverse complement strand
TATATATATATATATTATATGCTATTATATTAAGAATCAAACATCATTGTCCGAATATGATAAAGTGGAACAAAACGTTTTGTACTTTAATGATCTATTTCCTTTCAACATAATCAACCCCGATGATCTAAAGTCGGATAAGGACAATGATGATAATAAAATCGATATAATACAGCCTTCGGGGGGTAATGTAAATACACAAGGGTCAAATAGGCTTTTGAGAGCAAGTCACGATAAAATCAATAAAATTTTTATTATGGAAAGTTTTGTCATGGAATTGGATGTTAATATCAGGGATCGAAATTATCTTAACAACGGGATGCTACTAAATCTCATTAAGAATTTATATGTGCCGTTTGGCATCCCGTTCGACCCTAAACGGTATTATAAGGATGATGTTTACACAAGAATATTGCGGAGGCCAAGGTACGTTTTCTTTACTTTGTTTGAATTAGGAAAATTGGTCTCCAAGAACAGATACGACGTATTATGTAAACACCTATACGGCGTATCCACTGTTTTTTTTAACTTAAGTTGACCAAGTCAACAAATTTTCCCAATACGGCGTATCAGACAAAAACCAATACGGCGTATCGAGTTTGGGTATAAAAGCCCAAGTGATACGCCAGATTGAGCTTTTTACACACAATACTACTCTCAAACATGTTTTTACCGCAATCAAAATCTTAGAAATCATTTTTTCTCGTAATCGTTCTCATCTCTGTTATAGTTATACAGTAATGTGTACTTCCCTTTGCCCTTTGTTTTTATTTTCGAATTGAATTACAATTAGGGTTAGGGTTAGGGTTTTGATTTTGGTTTTGAGAGCTCAAATACACCTAGGCTAGTTTTGGATCCCTTTTCTCTTGCATATGACTATAGTTTTTGAGAATTAGGAATAGGGTCAAATGGATATAGATGAAAATCCCCTTTTCGTTTTTAAACTGAAGAGCAATACAGCGTATCCACTCAAATGAATACGGCATATTGACTCAATTCACCCTATTTTAAAACATCAACACGATGTATTCATCAAATTGAATATGGCGTATTGATCAACTAAAGATCCTATGTTTTGAATCCCATACGTCGTATTAACTTATACCTATACGACGTATTAACTACAGATCTCCATACGGTGTATCATATCTGAATACGCTGTATCTGCTCTCAGAACAGAAAGGTTAAATTTTGTAATCTGTGTACTTATCTCATTGATTTTACATATATGGCACCTCTACCACCTCGTGATCAGAGACATGTGTGGCTTCAATATCAAGTGAAGGGATACACCGAGGAGATAGTGCACGATTTTGAGGATCGACTCAAGACTATCTTCAGGAGGCAGGTTAACTAAGTGCATGTACTAGACTTTGAGGGATTGACTCCTAAGATGAGACAGGATTTGGCCGAAAGGTTGAGGATGGTATATACTGGGGACGATGAGCAGGAGATATTTATGAGTCACACTTGGAGGAGGTTGTTTGAGATCTGAGCACCTTTAGTTTGTGAGTTTATACTCGAGTTCTTCAGCACTTGCATGATCGGTAGCGAGATGAGGTTAGATGCCGCTGATGCATTGTGTTTTCAGTTGGGAGGTGATAGACATAGTATGACTTAAAGACAGTTTATTCTAGCTCTAGGTTTGCATACTGCCGAGGAGATGACAGAGGACGGATTTAAGGCATACTGGTTAGGGAGTGAGAGAGTGATCCCCGATAAGGGGGATCTTAGTGATTACTAGATAGAGATTTCTTCTGACAGGGAATTTTTGAGAGCCACTCCCTCTTATACATACATCAGAGATCATCTGCAGAGGCCATGCCACAGATTGATCTCATATAACATTTCTAGGAGGGGGCAGACACCTAAAAAGGTGACTGCCACTGACCTATTCTATTTACGTATTATGGACCGGGGGACAAACTAACATCATGTACTTGTTCAGGCACACTAAGGGGAAGAAGAGCGGTGCCAGGTTATCAGGAGGACATTTTATTAGGCGTCTTGCTCATCACTTTGGTATGGTCAGTGATGATGGGCTGAGAGGATTATCCATTATGACTCGTGAGTTACTATTGATTGACATGGGAGAGCTTGTTAAGCTCAACATCTGTATGGAGGTAGGAGATGACTGGGCTTGGGTGGCTCAGGGCGCGGAGAGGCAGCCAGTTGCTGCGGTCACTGCCCCAATGGGTGCTGAGGATGCCCCAGATGTTGATGAGGGTGCTCAGACTATTCCAGCACCCGTACATGCACCCCCACTACTACCTCTAGCTGTAGGGAGGACTATGCCCTAGAGATTGAGGAGACTTAAGGAGGAGATACAGAGGCTATGTCAGGATGTTAGGAGTTTGCGTGGACTTATGGAGAGATTGATGATCGATCAGGGTAGATATCTTCCACATGATTGATTAGCTGCAAGACGCAGCCATGGAGGCTAAGCGGGGCATATCTTATCAGCCATTGATGGGACTTTCCAGAGTTACCTTGTGGTCTTTGAGAGACGCACCAAACAGAGGACCGACGATGCCAGCACCTCCACAGCCTAGCAAGACAAGAAACAGCCAGACCCATGATCTCTCTACTCCTTATCTTTTTGTTTCTATCTTTTTTACATTTATTATTCATGTCATGATGTATCTAACATTAAACAGGTTCCCTATTTTGTGTAAGTATGTTATAGTGATGTTTTGACTTGTTTATGTATGATAGAACAAGCCTAGCAGTAAGTTCAACACCATAGCTCGTTGGTAGATTACGGAACCTAGCACCCTATCCAAATTAATAGCGAAATTAAGAGAGAGAGTATTTACAAGTGTGAAGAAATCTGGAAGGAAAAAGTCTAACTTAAATACTAGCTGAAAGAAAAGTGCATCCCGGGAGACAACCCGGATTGTTATTTATTTTTATCGAGTCTGTCTTCCCAGACATCAATACGACGTATCCGCTCCATACCATACGGCGTATTAAATGTCTGGACGATATCAGTCCTTTACTTTTATGCACTTTAAACATTATTGTCAGTTCAGTCTATACGACGTATTTATTAAATGAATACAGCGTATTAAATAATTGATGTACAGGTATCAATATGGCGTATCCTGGGGAATGGATACAGCGTATCGACTTCTTGTACAGTTTTTAGGTTTTTATTTCGAGTCTAACCAAATGAATACACGGAGATAGAATTGCATTTGTTTTCTGAAAATTTATATAGGAACTAACTTAACAAAAATGACGAATTTGGTGGAGTATTTATAAATCTGGAAATCTCAAAGTGTTAGAGTCTTGAAATCTCAAGACAGTTGTTCAACATAAATTCTTGCTCATTAAATTTACATGGAGAATCTACCGAGAAAGATATCAGGGGAGTTTCTCATTCTAGTTCTTTTAGTTCTTATTTTTAATGTTTTTTATCTATACAACGAGACGTGTAAAATTCAAGTGGGGGAGGGAATTAGAAAGCCAAACTTGGTATTATTTTTCACACTAAAATGCTTAAATTAAAAAAAAATTCAAGCATACTTTTATGAAATTACTTGCTACATAACCCGCACATAATAATGCTTATTAAATATTGTGAGGATTTAACCTTATCTGTTACCAAATGTTTGCCCAAATTCCACAAAAATATGAGTGTGCCGGTGATGTTGTAGACTTTAGAACTTGGCTTTGTATATCTATTCGAGACCACAATAATTAGTACTATGATTTAGATTGAGTAACTTGTTTAAATTGGTAAATTTCTAGGATTACACCCAAAAAGCCTTTATATGTGTTTTTAATTAACAACTACACTATTTTAGTTAAAATCCAATATACCCTTTGTTTACTCTCATCTTAAGAGTAAGATACCCCTAGAAAAACCAATAGAGTCAATCATTTAGGAATAACACCAACTGTTCGTTTCGTTACACCTTTACACTGTAGCCTACCCTGTTAGATTAAGTTCATTTATCAGTTGCTAGTCGCTTAAAGTGTAAAGTATGTATTTCCCGAGTCTTGTGTCAACTTTCTATCTTTGGTACGGTTAGGAAGAAATTTACTCATTGCAAATGAGAATGTATAAAGTAGTCAAAACTCGTGTGTTTTTACTACCATCACAATTATTGGTACGTCCAAAAAATGAAGAATTATCGAAGGAATTATCCGGAATTATTATGATCGTAAAGATGGTGAAACTACACCGAGTTTCGTAGTTAGTATATGAAAAAAAACGAAAAAACTAGAAAAATCGCAACAAAAAAGAGGAGGAAAGTTTAGAGATAATCGTTTCGCAAAAGCTTAAACCCCAAGAATTATATCGAGGATCGATTATTTGTTGATACGTCTTATAAGACAACGATGTAAAGTTTTTTATAAAGTGGTAGATATCGCCACTTATCTTGTAAAAGTATGTAAAGTATGGGATTATTAGGAAGTTGACCGTTACGAGAACGCCAACTTAGGTTGTTGTTTTTGATCAATGATCAAGACATGTGTAAATAGTTGTGTCTTTTTCATGGTAACGGTCGGGAAAAAGTGTCTAGCAACTTGTGCCTCATTTGTTTTGGACTTAGTCTATTTGTTTCATAATTTTTATTTAACAACAATTTATTTCCCTTTCCTAATCATTAACCTTGGGTTTTACTTGAATGAGGATGTGATCGAGTCATGCATGTCTATTCCTGTTATTATGGCCATGTATGCGTGATTCAGCTGCCTTGTTGGTTTATTACTTTTGGTGAAAGTTAGAAGATCCATAACCTATATCATTCTTCATCCTAACCCTTGGTTAAACTCAAATGAGGATATGATCAAACATACATGTCTATTCCATCATTACGGCCATGTATGTGTGATTCGGCTGCCTTGTTGGTGTTGTACTTTTGGTGAAAGATTGTAGAATGATCAACCCCAAGCCTTATAATAAAAACTCATTTTACCTTTATAAACTTGTTACTCCTTAGCTCTAGTGGTGGAGATCTATATCCTTGCCAAGCTTATGATAGAATACTCAGCAGGACCAAGCAATTGAGCTCATTAGTTACATGTTACCATATAGATTAGTTGAGTGATTTGAGTGTTTTCATCTTCCTATTTCGTGAGGTGTTTGGTTGTGACGTTGTAATTGATCAAATAAATGCTTAACGGAAAAATCCTTAGGGATACATTTTTATAAACTTCTAAAGGCTACTTAAGGACAAGTACGATTAAAGTGGGGGGATATTTGATGACATCAAATAACGTCACTTTTATAGCATCATTTATCCCATGTAAATAACCCATTTTGTATAATTATTACAAAGAATTGTTACTTAATCGTTTGTATTTGAGAATTGCAGTAATTATGGAGTACTTGGTGAAGATTAGCAAAAAGGCACGCATTATGGAGCTTAAATGAAGACATTTTAAGATTACTGTTCTGACATCTAATACGCCGTATCCATCAAGGAAGATACGGCGTATCTATGGCCTGCACTTTACCAAATACCACAAAGGATCAAGGATCAATACGCCATTTCTAAAAAATACCGATACGTCATATTCAAGTTATGGTAACAAAATATTCTGGAAGATATCAAACGTGGTCCCTACTCCAAGAAACCCCTAAAACGTCATATCGAAGCCTTTTGATACGCCGTATTGACCCAATTCCAAACCTTATAAATATAAAACCTAAAAACGGGTTTTCATGGTGCTAAATCATGTGGAGTTCTAAACAACTCCTTAGATCGTTTAAGCTCAGTTTGATTAGACACAGCGAAATTAAACATAAGAACAATGTTATCATCAACAAGGTTTTTCTTCATTATCATTCACTCCAAGCCTCAATTCTACTTTGATCAATAGTAGAACAGTTACATCAATAAACTGTAACAGGAATCATAAGATCCTTGAGGCTACACCATACAAACTAGACGTCTACATTTTTCTTGTGATACATACACACACGTTTTTCTATGTATATTCAACTACACGACCTAATGTCTCTTTATATAGTAGAGATCATCTAGGTTTACAAAGGATAAGAACAAATATAATTAGGAAACAAATAATATCTTCCTAACTTTTATCTTTATCTTCTATATCTTTTATCTTCTTAAGGAGATCTTTTAGAATCTTCAAAATCTTCCATCTTTTGAAGAATTCCAGCTTTGCATTTAAGTCCTTCTTGTTTCATTCTTTTATTTATTTTGTCTCATCAAATCAATAATTCCCAACAATCTTCCCCTATTTGATGATGACAAAACAAACAAAGTCGTGTACGAACTTCATCATAAAGCCAAAGCTTCCCCTGAAGTTGAGATGTAATCATCTCCCTGAATGAAACAAAACTTCCCCTTAAGTAGATTTCCTTTGTACCATGCCACACCAAGGATCTATAAGTTGCAACCTGTTAATATTTCTTCCCCTTTTTGTCATAATCCAATAGGGGACATATGAATATAAGCAACTTTGATCTTGACCACTACAAACCAATATCACACTTCTAATCCAAGCCTTCTAACTCCTCAAATTACCCACCATTAAGCACAATAAGAAAAATGAACTTGAGTAGTAGAAACTCACACTAGCAGTAGTAATAATGACTAGCAGTAGTAAAAACCTTCACCTCAATGAACCTTTCACTTCAAGTGGTGCATGAACATATCCTGATGGTTAAATATTTTGTCAATAAGCTTCCCCTGAAACCCATATGTTAACCATCTCTTGAATCTTTAATTCTGTAGGCTCTATGTAATAATTACTTGATGAAGAAAACTAAGTATAATGAACTTGATGCTGAAGTAGAACAACCCAAACTTGTGTCTTATATCTTGTACTATCTATGTGACTCCAAACTTATAAATAAATATATGAAATATAAGTAGATCGTAACCTCTTGACAAAAATCCTCATCTTCTATGAGACACCAGACCAAAGTGATAGCAAATGTGAGCATTGAGCACCATAAGTTTGTAGATCACACACCTTTGCTAGATTTTGACAAGTCTTCGTCACAAAATTGTAAGCATGAAAAAGTTACCTCCAAATGTTGTAAGCCATTTGAGATATGATAAAACACGTACCCAAGTAATTCCACTTCATCGTCAAATAAATCATAAACAATCTTCTTCGTAACCAATTCTTCAATTAATCCAAATACGATAGGACAAGTGATAGGAAGGCACGATATCATTTTAATAAACGTTTAAGAACATTTAAAACCAAAACTTTACTTTCTGTGTGTGTTATCCAATATGGAACACAACTAGCAATAGTATCTTTTAAGCCCAAGCAGTAGTAACTACTTTTAATCAAACAGTAGTAACTGCTTAAATTTACCCTAGCAGCAGAAACTTAATACTGGCAGCATTAAAAATATACTAGCAGTATTAATCATACTAGCAGCACTAAGTATAAACTGGCAGCATTAACCTTTAGTGATAGCAGCATTAACATGAACTGGCAGCACTAATCTTCCTTTGGCAGCATTAACCAGTTACTTGGCAGTATTAACGTCTCCTGGCAGCACTAACTTACATAAGCAACACTAATAATCATAAGCAGCAACACTAACCTTCAAAGATAAGGCTAGCAGTATTAACTGCCCTTTTGGCAGTAATAAACATACAACTCTGGCAGACTAATGTATGAAGAACAGTAACTGAAGTACTCATCAACAGTACTAATTATAAAGACTTGGCAGTACTAAGTTTCATAGCTAGCCGTACACAGTTCTCTTTTCCCCTTTAAATCAAGCAGTACAAAAATTTCAACATGTGCTGTTTATTTGTTCAATTTAAACATTTGATGCCTGCCTAATTCTTCTCTTAAGCAGGAACCAAACATGAATACCATATAGCACAGCAGTGTTAACAAACCCATGATTTAACTGCAAGTATTAAAAAAATTTAGAAAACTAGAAGTAGTACTAATCACAAACCAGCAGTATTAACCAAGGACAACAGTACTAACAATAAACACTGTGTGTCATCATTGACAACAATAGAAACGAGGAAGTGTAGAAGTATAAACATAATAACGACTGTTTAAGGATACTTTTTTTAAGTATCCAGACGACGCCTCTTTTAGCGACACTTTTCTATCACTAAAACTGGTCACTAATATCCATCATTATCAACCAACTGCTAATGATTATTTTCATAGAATAAGTTTCAAAGAACTCTTGAATTATGTAACCAAGAACCACAATCAGCAACCAATCAATAACAATTGTGAACAAACTTCCTGTTATATCAAATTAGGGTTGCTGAAAAACCCTAATATCACCAGATTCGACATGATAACCAAGACAGAAAATTCGTACCTCTTTTCCTTTATAGATGCGACACCAAAACACCTTGTAGATCCTAGATCACGAGCCACCAGGCTCTGATACCAATTGTGGAGACTAAAGAATAGTTTAAGCTCATATTGTTTGGATGAAAACGTAAAAAATCAGACGAAAACGTAAAAGATTGGACGAAAACGTAAAAAAATGGACGTAAACGTAAAAAACTGGGGAAAACGTAAAATAATGGACGAAAACGTAAAAAAACGAACGAAAACGTAAAAAAATGAGCAAATGTCCAAAAACAACACTAGCGCTGATGGCACAAAAAAATACCCATTGTCAAAAAAAATACCCGACCATTATACCCATGTTTTTTTTGTTTCATTATATTTAATAGTCCATATAGCCCGCTGACAATAAAAGAGGGAGTCCATTTAGCCCATTATACTTTAAAAAAAGTTCAATTGACCCAAATGTTAAATAGTGGTTATTATTTGCCAGCTCTAATATAAGTACATTTGGGTTTTACAGTCTAAACCGAAAACCGAACCGAAAACCGAATTTATATAAATATATATATTTTATATATATTTATATATGTAAAAAGATTAATAAAATTTTATATATAAAAAAATAATATTTATATTTATATGTATATATTTCTATATATAAAAAGATCAATAAAATTTTATCCTAATATTGAAAAACACTTTTTTATGTTTGAAATAAGTTTTTTGGCTAAATATATTTGTATATTTTTCTTTTTTTTTAATAAATTGTGTAATTCGGGTAAACCCAAAAACCGAACCGAACCGAAAACCGAATTTGAATTCGGTTTGGGTCAGTATATGGGTTGACCTTAAAAAAACTTTTAACCGAACTAACCGAACCGAACAAACCGAATAACCCGATAACCGAACCGATCAACACCCCAACTTATGTATGCACCTATAGTCCTAGACCAGGTCCAGTCCACTGCTCAGTATGTTACCAGTCCTAAAAGGCCCAGTCATTTAACCATTAAGGCCTGATACTCCTTATAAAAGGGCCCAATATTATTTGCAAATATGGGTTAACTTGCTTTCAGAGTTTCAATAGGTTATAAAAAAACTTATACTCCTTATAATTTAACAAAGAAGTAGCAGCACATAATTATCAAGACAGATTTATCTACCATCTAACCATTAACTAAGTAATACCTCTCGCATACTGACCGTACCGCTTGATGTAAGGTCGCTTGCGCGTCGATTTTCTAACTATTACGTATAAACTCACACTACCAAGTTCTTAGGATTCTATAACTCTCAAAACAATACATTTTGGCTACTATATTTTGCTAGCTGGACCAGCTGGTTTAGGCATTGAGATTTTACTAGAATACATGAACATATTTTGCCCCGTTTTTATTCTTCGACCATCTATAAAGAGTTTAGTTGGTCGATATATCAAAAAGGTCGATATATTAAATAGAAAATCATCATTTAATAGACACTTAAGTTTCTGAAATACAAAAATAAGTATAGGCGTAGATAATAATTTTCTACATGTTTATATGAACCGGTTTATTTGACACTATTTAGAGAGAAAATGTACCCATGACATGTTATAGGGCAATTTTTGCACCTATGGCGCCACTGTGACATGTTGAACAGGACCAGGAGTTTGATGTTATATGGAGATAGCCATAGGGCTGGCGAGAGTTATAGTTTTTTTTAATGAGCGGAAGTTTTTGATGATGTCTTATATGAATTTTATTAAGAATTTATTAATGTTATAATAGTGTTATAAGATACTACAGTATATGTTAGGGTGACGGTGGATAACACACTTGTAACATTTCCCTCTATCTAGCTATATAAGGCTGGATGGAATAAGGAACACAAACTCACCATACACCTCAGCGCCACGTCAGCTTTCTCTCTCTAACTTTACCACTCACATTTCAACCGTTTTAACACTCACCTTTCAACTAAACTCACCTTTTATAAAAATATCCACTTTATATAAAATATACCCCACTAAATACTCACACACACTTACAAACCAAATAAATTAAATTAAATAAAAAACATGGTGGCCCACTTGTAAGTAACTCACCGGTGGTGAGCCACTCACCACTTTGGCACCAAGTCACGAGCGAGTTTATAAGGGCGGCATAAGGTGAATGGTGAGTTTGGGTGGTGAGTGGTGTGACTTACCCCTTACTCCGTCCAGCCTAAGAACCGAGTTCAAATGGTTTTCCAAGCTGTCTTTTAAAATAAAATATTTAAAGTAAACTACATACGGAGTATATAATTTCAAACTGTCGGTCAGTTTATAGTTTTGGCCCTCCGAAGAAAATTATTTCATTTTTGTCATAAAATAAACGATGTTGTTCCTATTTAGTCCATCTTATCATAATATATAGCCTAGCTCTACCAATAAAGTCACTCAAGTCATTGCAATGACAACTATTGTTTGCAGTTACATATTCTAAAAGGTGAATGGTCAGCTTGGTATCAACTTATGAAATAATAAACCATTGGACAGAGAGAATCTTATCATCTAATCACTACTATTAATGATTAACATTAGATGATATAATTTATTCACTTGGAAATAAAATGTATGGTGTTCTAGTTATAGAAGTATATTAGTGTATAAGTGATCTATATTTTGTTTAAGTACATTGTTAAACAAATTTTGATTGAATGATTTTTGAAAATAAAATTTAATTAATATAATTATAGAAGCTCGACTATATAATTGATCAATATCTTGTTTAAGTACATTAAGGTAGCGTTTAAACTTGACTTAATATGAAAAACTGAATCAACAAAGTCATATGGAAGTTGTTTATTCGTGACTTAATGAAGAAATATGACTGAAAATATAAAGTTATAAAACTGATTATATTTATCAAAGTTGTAAAATCGTGAATTGGTAATCGGGCGGTTGACCCCCTTTAGCTTGTAATCGGTTTAGGCGGGATTAACCAGATTGACATTTCCGGCAAATTTTAGATATTTACCAAAGTTTACGCTGATTTTGGGTATTTCTGGCAAGTTTTGCAGGTTTCTGACAAGTTTGACCACCATTGATCACGTTGACCGCCGTTGACTGCTGTTGACCGCGATTGATCAGTTTGTTCGACCAATTTACACAAATAGACAAGGTTGGTGGCACAATAGTGTCTAAAGAACGATTAATCGACCTTTTTTACAACACTAATATCTACATATTCAATGATCTCTTATTTTAACATGGCTTAATATAAAATTTAAAAAAAGTCACCCTATACAAGGAGATCAAATTTCGAAAATTATAACATACGAGTTAGGACACTTAGGTTGCGTTTAGTTGGAAAACATTTTCCATCATTTTCTTTTCTTGTTTTATAGGAAAAATGAGAGGGTTTTCATCTTCACAAAACAATTGAAAATTTGGAAAACGCGTTTAGCTAGAGAAACATGTGTTTGTGTTTTTCATTTTGCAAAACTAGAATACATGTTCAAGTGTTGTTATTTTCTATCTCAATTCTCTATTTACTTTTGTAATATTATAAACTAACCAAATAAATTATAAAACAACTAAAAAAGTTTAATACGAGAAAGTAACCAAAAATAAATAAACTTTAACATCGATCAACATGAAAAAAAATCTTCACAATACTATGATTCAACATAAAAACAATAATTTCGTCTCTAAACATAGCCACACATGACCATGCATATTTTAACATCACCCTAGAGCACATCACGCAGCATGACGACTCGTATATTTTTTCATTTTTATAAGTTTTTGAGTTAATTACATGGTTCGTCCCTGTGGTTTAGGTCAAATCCCTAATTGAGACCCTATCTTTTTTTTTTGCTTCGTTGATCCCTATCTCCAAACTATTGCACACCATCCATCCCTCTAACCCAATTCAGTTAAGTCCGCCCGTTATCTCACATATCCTCAAGAGTATTTCTGTCTTTCCATGTTTTACTGGGACTGACTATGTAATTTTATAACTAGAATACTCTTTTAACTAGAAAACTTTTTAACCATAATATTTTTTATACAAAAAATTTTTTAAAAATTTGTGCTTTGTAAAATCTTAAATTTAAAAAAAAAATTAATATTCTTTCGTAAAAAAAATTTACAAAAATTTTTATAAAGAATCTTATGGTTAATCTTTATAAAAAAAATTTATAAAGATTTAAAAAAATACAAATTTTTAAAAAAAAATCGTACTTTTAAAAATCTTAATTTTTTAAAGAAAACTTTTTTTTTGTACTTTTTATAAATTTTTAAAAAGTTAAAATTTACGTTGTTATTCGTTAAAAAAATTCTGTACTTTATAAAATCTTAATTTTTTTAAATAAATTTAAATCTTTTTTCGTACTTTTTATATTTAAAAAAAATATTTTTTTACGTTATATTTTGAAAAAATTTAATTTCTTTTACGAAAAATAACGTAAAAAAATATTTTTTTTAAATATAAAAAGTACCAAAGAAGATTTAATTTTTTTTTAAATTTAAGATTTTACAAAGCACCAATTTAAAAAAAAATTGTATAAAAAATATTATGGTTAAAAAGTATTCTAGTTAAAAGAGTATTCTAGTTATAAAATTACATGACCAGTCCCTATAAAACATGAAAAGACAGAATACCCTTGAGGATATGTGAGATAACAGGCGGACTTAATTGTATTGGGCTATAGGGATGGATGGTGTGCAATAGTTTGAAGATAGGGATCAACGAAGCAAGAAAAAAAAGATAGGGACTCAATTAGGGATTTGGCCTAAACCACAGGGACGAACCATGAAATTAACTCTAAGTTTTTTTACATTTTCGTACGTTGTTTACGTTTTCGTCCGTTTTTTTATGTTTTTGTCTGTTTTTTACGATTTCGTCTGGTTTTTTACGCTTTCGTGCGTTTATTAAGTTTTCGCCCGTTTTTTACGTTTTCGTACGTTTCGTACGCTTTTTACGATTTCGTCCGTTTTTACGCTTTCGTCTGGTTTTTACGTTTTCGTCCGTTTTTTTAAGTTTTCGTCCTTTTTTGCTTTTTCATCTGTTTTTTACGATTTCGTCTGGATTTTTACGTTTTTTACGTTTTCGTCCCTTTTTTTACGATTTCGTCTGTTTTTACGTTTTCGTCCGTTTTCTTACGTTTTCGTGATTTTACTTTGTTTTCTTACGTTCGAGCACGCACGAAATCGTACGAAAACGTAAAAAACGTACGAAAACGTTAAAAAACGGACAAAAACGTAAAAAGGGACGAAATCGTAAAAACGGACGAAAACGAAGAAAAATAGACGAGAAGGTACGAAAACGTAAAAATACTGACGAAACGGAGAAAAACAGACGAAAACGGACGGAGCGTAAAAAAGGGACGAAAACGTAATAAAAATTGTCAAAATCGTAAAAAAACCGACGAAAACGTAGGAAAACGTAAAAAAACGAACGAAAACGTAAAAAAACGAACGAAAACGTAAATAAACGAGCGAAAACGTAAAAAACAGACGAAAACGTAAAAAGCGGTTGGAAACGTAAAAAACCGTAAAAAGGGACGAAATCCTAAAAACGGACGAAAACGAAGAAAAACAGACGAGAATGTACGAAAACGTAAAAAACGGACGAAAACGTAAAAATACTGACGAAAACGGAGAAAAACAGACGAAAACAGACAGAACGTAAAAAAGGACGAAAACCTAAAAAAATTGTCGAAATCGTAAAAAAACATACGAAAACGTATAAAACGTAGGTAAACGTAAAAAAACGGACGAAAATGTAAAAAACGAACGAAAATGTACGAAAACGGACGAAAACGTAAATAAACGAGCGAAAACGTAAAAACGGACGAAAACGTAAAAAACGGACGAAAACGTAAAAAAAGGGACGAAAACGTAAAAAAACGGACGAAAACGTAAAAAAATAGACGAAAATGTACGAAAACGGACGAAAACGTAAATAAACGAGCGAAAACGTAAAAAACGGACGAAAACGTAAAAAACAGGCGAAAACGTAAAAAACTGTAGAAATCGTAAAAAACGGACGAAAACGTAAAAATAACAGACGAAAATGTATGAAAACGGACGAAAAAGTAAAAAACAGGCGAAAACGTAAAAAACGGACGATAACGTAAAAACGTACGAAAACGTAAAAATACGGGCGAAAACGTAAAAAACTGTCGAAATCGTAAAAAAACGGACGAAAACGTAAAAAGTTGGTAAGCGGACATAAACATCAAAAACTTATAAAAACGTATAAAAACGGAAATAATAAGGTGGAAAATAGATCTGGGTCTCATAAAAGGAAAACGGGGAAAACAAAATAAAATAGTTTTCAAGTTTTGTGTATAAAAAGAGAAAATATGGATTTTGTGTTTTGTAGGGAATTTTGTTGGAAAACGACGATTTGAACGCGATATATGTTTTCCTTGTTTTTCACAAAACATTTTATGAAAAACAAGGTTGTTTTCCCCTAACTAAATGCAACCTTAATTTCCAAAGCAACATAATTAGATGATCACATTAGGAATAATAGACTAAAATAATATGTCCAACCATTCAAAAATCTCGTTTAATGACACCTAATGAAAGTATATGATCTTTAATTCTTTACAACTTACAACTAGAGCTAAATATACTCGTATACGGAGTATCACATATTTTAAAATGAGTTTACACAAAAATATTAAGCATGAAATATAGTACGAGCATTATGCTATTTATCAAGTGTAATCTAATACGTAGTATCTTAGTTGTGATTAAAAGTAATAAAGCAAAGATGATGGAATCTAGATCTATACAAGTTGGAAAGCAACATAGTGGATTAGTGGTCTTCCAATTTCCAGGCAAACAATTCATTATGGTGTCTCTCTAATTCCAGTTTTATTTTTCCTTTTTCTCGTAACATTCGTAACTAATTTATTATCGTTAACTACAGAGTGATTAATTTACACCGTATTTTTCTACTACTTCTTTAGACCACGAGATGCCCTGGAGTAATAGGGCTCGTGTTATAGCAAAAAGTATTATCACATTAACATTTTTCTCTTATTAGTTAGAACATATACCTTAACTCAAAAACAACATCCCTCCATCACTCATTATACGACACCCTATGGTTCACACTCAACTCAATAAAAGACAAATACATCACACAAAAAACCAACAAAAAAAAGATAATGTCGTATAACTTTGGTTGGTCATGACGGCAAAAAACCCTATGGCTTGGAGTGGGGTGTGGGGCTGGCGTTATAAGGTTGAGTTATAGGACATCAGCCAGCCTTATAGAGCAGGAGATGCAGTAACCCCCCCCCCCCCCCCCCCCCTTTCGTTAAGCTGATATGGCTAGGCGTTGGGTCACGTTACTACACCCTTCCTCGCGTTCGGTTGGTTGCGTTGGTCTGCTCGTTGGGCTACCAACGAGCGTTTGTAGCTTTTTTTATTACATTTTGAATTGTAAAGGCTAATTTTATAAGAAAAAAAGAGACTATTACTGTTTAATAACAGCTAGTTTTTTAATTTTTTTTCCACTCTTACTTTACCTTATATAAATCCCTTATATCTTACATTTTTAACACACAAACAAAATACTTTCACTTTCAAATATGAATCCGAATTCCAATGATGAGTACGAATACGCATCCGAAGACGATGACGAAACCGACTTGTGGTTTGTGACGAAAGCTATCAAGATGCACGAGATGATGGAACAAGAAGGCCAATGTTCAAAATCACGACAACCTATATACCGTGAGTACGACGATGCGGAAGAATGTTTGATGCGTGACTATTTTGGTGAGCATCCAAAGTATCCGGAATACAAGTTTAGACGTCGTTATCGTATGAGTCCAAGATTTTGATTTTTTTTGGCGGGACGTTGTTTGCCCGAGTGCGGACGTGGTTCGTGCATCGTGACCGGATAGATCCTACTCCTGAGGACGTCACGGTTAAGTCAACTTGTTCCGGTGCGTATCTTTCGGGTTTGGGAATCTCAAAAACGGCTCCATACAAAGCATCTTCTTGTGAAAACGCGACACCCTCTTATGCTAGTTCACGTGTAAATACTTGAGACGTTTCAAATAATCCACATCGTTTTCGTCACTTTTCCCCAAAACGTTTGGACCATTTGTACGCGGCGTTGAACTTTTAGCATTGTCATTCAAAGTATGCCAGTACTAGTCAACATATCACTTCGTACGATTTGAAAAATTTTTCGATGTAGATCTCGTTCATTACCCTGATACCAAATAAAATCGGTCATGATTTTGTGAACCTTTCCGACATTTTATCTTCTCGTTTTCGGTACACGTAACATGTTGCAAGCAATTTTTCTTCTTATATATATATAATTATAAAATTTAAAAATATATGCATGATTTGCCCGATTTAACCGATTTTTATCCGATATGGCCGATTTATCCCCGATTAGGCCGATTTATATCCGTAACCGAGTTGACCGATTTAGCCGATATTTGTCCGATTTATGCCCGATTTGGGCATTTTTATCCGATTAATCGGTATGTTGACCTATTTTTGACCAAACCGATTAATAAGGCCGATTAGTGAAAATCAAGGCGGTTAATCCCCGCCTAGCGCCTAGGCCGATTTTTGCAACACTGGTTTTAAGTAATTCTCCATTATTCGACAACCTTCATGATGATATCACACTTGTGGCTTCGTTTCTAGTAAATGGAGTTCAATATGAAAAAAGGGTATTAACTAGCTGACGATAACATGATTTTGAAAGATCAGAAGTTTAATATAAGTGAATTCAACGAGATGCATG
This sequence comes from Tanacetum coccineum, assembly GCA_026074375.1. Lineage (NCBI taxonomy): Eukaryota > Viridiplantae > Streptophyta > Magnoliopsida > Asterales > Asteraceae > Tanacetum > Tanacetum coccineum. The sequence goes on along the minus strand of BQNB010084514.1, from coordinate 9,769 downwards.
TTAGTCCGCAATCAAACATGTGACGTATTTGAGTTGAAAGATGTGAAGTTCAACGGAGGAAGGCAAAAGAATTACGTGACCGACAAACTCACAAAAGCCTTCAACAAAATATTGTGGAGCATTTATGGCAACAATATCAACAACAAAATTAGTTAACTTATATAATTTGATGCATTTTTTTTGTTTTTTGTATTTTTTTTAAATTCGTATTATTTTTTAATTTTTGTATGTTTTTTATTTTATTGTTATTTGTATTTTTAATTTAAATGAATAATATATTGTTGTTTGAAAAAAATGGAAAAGAAAAAAAATGGTGGATCCCAAAGTGTAAGTTGGTGCAAGTAACTGTTGAGTCCGTTTTTGGGTAAGTTAGTTGGTTGTAAGTTAAGTGAGGAAAAGCTGATGTGGCGTACATGTTGGGGTAGATTCAGAAATTTTTACTCGAGTGGCACATTTCGATAATTTTTTAAAAACTACACTACAAATTTATTCCTCAGGAGAGACAAATTAAAAAAAACCCCAGATATTTTAAAAAAATTACACTACAATTTTTTCGCTAAGAGACACCCCCCCTTCCCTCGGGCCACTTCTCTATCTTCGCTCATGCGCACAATCGAGAGTAACTTACTAATTACACCTTGTCTTCTTAGTACTATTTTGTTTGAAAGTGAAAGGAAAAGCAATTATTATAGTTTCAGGAGGGAAATAGTCATAGCCGTCTCGTTGATTTCAGTGGCCCCGTGCCACAACCACAAAGAGATCCTTAAAGACACGCACCGAATACATGTGTATCAATAGTGGATGAACTAAATTAACTCGAATATCATATTGTGTATATATATAATAGAAGTGAATGAAATTTTGTGGCCCTCGTCAAACAGTGGCTCTGTGCAATCGCACCTACTGCACTCTCTTAAAGACGGCCCTGGAAATAGTGTGAATCAAAACTACCATGCCTTTTCAAGACTAAACATAAAAAGATATATTGGATGAATCGTGTACAAAAACTCTTTTAGGATGATGTCTTTTTGCACTTTATCACTTTGAAAACAAGAATCATTATGCGTACATTGTCTTGTTTGTGTTAGGCATTACTTATTTTGTTAACACAACTCACCAAGAATTGAAACCGGGGTGTAGAATTTCTATCGCTTAATGGTCGGTTCGACGATACGTAAAGATCACATTTTTTTGCTGTGGTCAAAATCACCACTTGATTTGTCCAACCTCTAATAAACGTAAATTGAGCCAATGTCCAGTTTTGAATACCACATACTTGTTCAAATAAGGTTTTTTTTTAGCTAAGCTGGTAAGACGTAACAGCGACTTTACAGATAAAACCTATGTTAATTAAAACTAATGAGGCCTAATTTAAGAAGGTGTAATGCTATAGAAATACAGCTACTTTTTTCATTTTAACCCCGTTTGTAACAACCCTTACTTTTTGATTACCCGATATTAACCCAAGCTACTTTCAGAATTTTTTTGTTCAAATAAATGAAACCACTTTCTCCTCCATTATTATCCGACGACGAATTTTTTATATTATTTGTTTTCCACATACAGAATTATTTTCAGACTTGGCAAGCCCCTCCTGGCCACCCGGTTTTCAAATAAAACCCCGTTTTTCTATCCCGTTTCACAACTAAAAACAAACCCCCACACACAAAACCCCCAATTTCATGAAGATATTTAAGTGGAGTGCCAACTAACAAAGTCCCCTAATTTGGATCAATGCCAAAGCTACCAGTAACACCTGTGCTTGGTGGAAAAGGGTCCCCACAATAAGGCAACTTGTAAAAAAAATGTAAAACAACCTAAACCACAAGTAAGACAATGAAAAAAACCCTGGGGAGAAAGAGGCAAACCCTCTGTTGTTAAGTACCCAAACTGCATGCTAGAGGTGTGGTTTAGGAAGCCGAGGTGGTTAGTGGGTGTCAGATGATTATATGTAGTGGAACAGCTGTCGGGAACATGCTGAACCAACCCAACAGCCAACAAATGAAGATGTTGCAGCAAATGAAGATGTTGCAGCAAATGAAGATGTTGCAGCAAATGAAGATGTCAAAGGGAAAGCACCAGTGGATGAGGGAAGCAATGTTGCAGCAACACCTTCTAAGAAAAGAAACAGGCAAAAGTGGATGGATCAGTCATATGTGGATGGGGTCAGGATTTATGTGAATAACCGTGGAAGATCACAAAGGATAGCAAAACAACAAATGAGCAAGCCTTTTAAGTTTGACCAATTTGGAACTGGATCAACCCCTGAGAAGGCATTTGATATTTCTGAATCTGATTAGCAGCTTTTAATGTAATGAATGAATGTTTAAGATGTTTAAGTTATTATAAGGATTTGTAGGATCTTTATGTAGAGGTGGACAAAGGCATGTGGACACAGTTTTGTGCCCTTTTTTGTAAAATAATCTGATGTGGAAATAAATAAAAATCGACGTGGATAATATGATGGAGAAGTGTTTCATATTGAACAAAAATTTGAAAGTAGCTTGGTAATATCGGCAATAAAAAAGTAGGTTGTTCAAAACGGGTTAAAATGAAAAGTAGCTTGGTATTCTATAACATTTACCGGGCGGTTCATTTCTCACTTACAACACGACAGGTTAAATTTTAATCATAAGAGAATTGATCACTTACAACGATTTATTAGAATCTTAATCTATGAAAGCATAATAGACTTTGGTAAAGCTTATTTGTACCCACCATTGCATGGTTACAAACTTGATTCAGATATCGTTTTGACGACAAACACAGACTATGAAACATTATTCAACTAATTAAGTTATCAAGATTTTTTCAAGTTTATATAAACATGATTGGTAATGTTTTTTCACAAACAAGACAGTAGAGCCTGATACGGGACCTAGGGGTAAACGAGTCGAGTTGAGCCGAGTATTGCCAAGCTCGAGCTCGACTCGAATACTAAAATTCGAGCTCGAAACTCGACTCGAACTCAGTCGAGCTTTATATTTCGAGCTCGACTCGTCATATAAAACTCGAGCTCGAGGCTCGACTCGAGTTCGATTATATCCTTATCTAAGTGATAGGTCACATGAATCTTGAATCAATCATATCAACATGTAAGATTAGAGAGAATGAGGGCAAGTAAAGGGAAAATTCAAAGATCAAACTCGATGAATACTCGACATATCAAGCTCGGCTCGACTAGATTTGTATGAAAATTAAGTAGATTTATGTATATAAAAGGGTAAAATTGTAATTTAGTTGAGGTTCTGTAAAGCTCGCGAGCTTCACTAGCCGAGTATTTTGGAACTCGAACTTGAGCTCGACTCGTTTAGGTCGAGTCGATTTCGAGTAGTTTACGAGTCGATCTCAAGTAGCTCACGAGTTTTCTCTAATAGCATATATTAGCCTATTAGTCAATATATTTGATTGGCTTCCAATATTAGTTGATGATTTGTTAATCACGAGTTGTCATAGTTATCCTGATTTGTCAATCATAAGTTGTCATAGTTATCTTGGGCTCAAGCCAATCCTCTTTGTAATCTATATATACTTTGTAATTTGGTGAGAAATAGGCAAGCAAATGAATTAGCCTTCCAATATGGTTTTTACCAATTCTATCATGGTAATAAGAGCCAACCCTACATACCCAAAAACCTTCATACCAATCCTTGCCGTAATAATTTTTTCTCAAGCTGCCGGTGCTTTACTTCTTTTTGGCTTGCTACCATTTAATTTTGTACTACCTGCTTGCTATCATTTAATTTAGTGCTACCTGCTTGCTTGCATCTATTTATCCGATACCAACGTTGTTGTTTTTTCTTTCCTCGATGCTTATTAACTTTTGTGCAAATTACATGCTTGCGTGCTTGCTTCTATCTTCTGCCGCATCTTTCGCATCTTTCAACTATTATCATATCAAGTATATTTGTTAAATCGCAACAAATGATTCCAATCAGCCCCACTGCATCTGTGGCCCAGTTTCCATATCCAACCCAATATTTACAGCCACAACAGGTTCATTTGGTTGTTGCAGTCCCAACTCAGCCTGTCCAACAGGCCCAATATTTACAGCCCGCCCAACAGCTTCTATAGCCAGCCCAGCAAATGTTACACCCAGCTCACAATGTCCAACAAACCTAATTATTTGCCAAACAGGTTCCACAGGGCATTATGTTATATATGTATGCTTACTCTTGTCAACTTACGGTGCTTCCAAAAGCATCACAGACTATGACCCTTCAAGACGCGGCTTGGCATATGGACACGGGTGTCTCATCACATCTTGCGGACTATACAGGTATACTCACTTCTTTTAGTAATTCAAGCATGTATCCATCTGTATTTGTTGGCAATGGTCACTTTATTCCTGTCACTCATACCGGGCATAGCTTCTTGCATACATCTTCTAAGCCTCTTCAACATAATCATATTCTTGTCACACCTCATATAATTAAGAATTTAATTTCATGTCGTTTTGTGTCATGCATGTCAATTAGGTAAACATGCTAAGCTTCCATTTTATTATTCCGAATCTTCTGTTGATTTTGTATTTGAAATCATTCACTCGGATATATGGACATCACCAATTATGAGTGAAAGTAGAATTAAATATTATGCTATATTCTTAGATCATTTTTCGCACTTTGTTTGGGTCTACCTTTTGCACAAAAAAATCTGATTTGTTTGATAATTTTGTTGTATTTCGTGCTTATGTTAATAAACAATTTAATGTCGACATCAAGGCTTTGTAGTGTGACCATGGTGGTGAATATGACAACACCCGTTTCCATGACCTTTTCCGTCAAAATGGCATACAATTTTGGTTTTCTTGCCCTCGTACTTCGTAACAGAATGGCAAATCCGAGTGTATGCTTCGCACCATTAATAACCTTATCCGTACATTACTCTTTCAAGCTCACATACCTCCATCTTACTGGTTGGAAGCTCTTAATATGGTTGCTCACCTTTTAAATAAATTACCTTATACCGCCATTAATAATGAAATACCATTCACCAAACTCTATAACCAAACCCCCACATATGAACATTTACGTGTCTTTAAATGTCTTTGCTATCCTCACGTTGATGTTTCACATAAACTTGTTAGCCTCACTTTTTAGTAAAGCTGGCGTCTTATACGTGAATTGGACTAGTCTTGGACACTATGTGTCACGCAGGGGTCATTTATATAAACTAGGAATAGTTTGCTTTTTCTTTTAGTATAAATACCCCTCATGGCTCTCCATAAGGAGTGGTAGATGTTCACTTGTATTTTTCTTTTTTCTCTTCTAATCTAACCTTTCCTTTTTGGTGTTCATCTCACCCTCTCTCTACTTTCTCCACTAAAACTAATAATGTCTCATTGTTGTTTCTTTGATAAACCAAGACCCCCCCCCCAAAAGGTGATTTTGGTCCTTGTCAATTGGTATCAAGAACTAACCGGAGGTGTATTGTATTCATGTGTGTTGTTTTGTGCTTATCACAACTTATTTTAAGCTTATTTTTCTTATTACGTGGGTTTTTTATGAAAATAAGGGCTCGAAATAGTTGTTATGTGTTGTCGTTTGTTTTTGCTTTTACAACAGTTTCTTTTTCTATCTTTTTGCTAGTTTCTTTTTATGTCTCCTTTTTCTCCATAAAACTTATCAACAGATCTGATGGTTTCATTATTTTGAGCTTATTTCATCTTGTTTTTAAGACTTTTCAAACTCTGGCTTATTTGCTAGTTCTAAAGCTTATTTTAAGCTTGTTTGTGGTCCATGGTTTGAAACACAAGGGAACATAGATCCATAATTTCTGGCAAGAATGACGACTTGGTATTAGTTGGTTTCTAAAGAAGACAAGGACGATAGTACGATTTGGAGTATAGCACTCATTTAAGAACCGAACAACTTGTTTCTATTTTTTCAACCGAACAACTCAAAAACTTTGACAATCGAACAACTTGTTTCTATTTTGTCAACCGAACAACTAAAATTCTATTGGAACCGAACAACTAAAAATCAGTTGGAACGAACAACTAAAGCTCAGTTGGAACTGAACAACTAAAGCTCAGTTGGAACCAAACTATCAAGTTCTATGAGAATCGATTTATACAAGCCTAACCCAAACTGAGTCAACTCGATATTTACCGAGTTGACCCGGGTCAACTCATACGAGTCATAGGTCAACAAAAAAAGGACAAAGAAAGACAGACTCATGAACCAACTTCAACAACGACAGTTTCAAACAATTACATCCCTTCATCATAATAAATTTCCAACAAATCTAACTCAATCTACCTAAAACCCATCGTTACAATAACCATCTCCCATCTCCTTCATCAACTCAACTCGTAACATAAATGAAAAATAAAATGAACCAATTGATCTCTGATTTGTGTTTATTTGTCATCATTTTTTTAGACTAAACACATATCATCATCAATCCTTATAGGTTATTCAACCTCTTTCAATATTTGAATTAAAGAAAGACTATTAACAATTATGTTATAGTCAGCCTTTGTTTTGATTGACTCAACAAAACAACAATCAAACATGTACAATAAACCTACCTGATACCGAAATTGAAAGGATCTTGATGTCGATGGTCTTGTTTCTCTCATTGGTTGTGCTTAGTGAAAAAGAGTTACTCGGTTTAAAGATGGTTTGTTGCAATAATCCAAAGGTGTTATAAGGGTGGCATTTTATATGATTTAAAATGGAAGAGATGGGGTTGATGTATGAGCTGTTTTTTTTTGAAGAGATCTAAAAGGGTGTGTGGCGGTTATATTATGTGATTAGGGTTATGATTTGGTTTGAGAAATATTAGGGATAAATAACTTTATATCCTCATTGCTATGGATTGGGTTGTTGGATTTAATCACAGGCCGAGAACTGCATTACTTGATGGGCCGGCTGTATGTGGACCGAGCCTTAACACCAAAATGTGGGATGGTTATTGTTATTAGTTTGGTGTTGGGCTGGAATGTTTAAACCGAAATAATAGGTCCGGTTTTACTCGGTTATTGGGCTTGGTGAATGCTAGTATTAATGGATATGAGCCGGGTAGTAAAATAATCTCTTGGCGGGTAAAGTATAAAAGACCGGATTTTATTGCTTGGACTATTGTGCTTATGTTAAATTTTTTCTTGAGCCGATATCCGTTAACAATCATGACACATCAAAAATCACGAACAACAAACACAATTCATTACACTAAAAACGATCCTTATCAAAATTCACCTTTATTCATAATGGCTAGTATTAGATTCTAATGACTATGAGGTTTTTGTACGATAATGCATATTTGGGATTGAAGTAGGCTTTCACGAGGAGTGTACTTATTTTGTCTTCGGTTCTTTCTTTCTCCACAATGAAGATGACTTGTGTTAGTGATGAAGACTTGGATATCTAGTTACTTTTGTGATTCTTTTTTCCTACACCCACAAAGTAGCTATCACTTTAAGAAGTTACATTGTAGTACTCAGTGTCTCACGTCTTTGAGGAGATTTCAAGTGGTGATGTATTTTTTGTATACTTTGGGTGAGTATATGGTACTCAGAGATTTGCCTCTACACCGTTTCTTCGTCACACGAATAGTACAAGATTAAGTCACAAGTGAAGAATTATGCTTCAACCAGTGGTCATCAGTATTAGCCGACAAAATAGATAAGGGGATTTAGTTCGGGTTGATCAAGAGAGAATTGTTAAAGAGAGTACAATTTGACATCTTCTCATAGAGTATTGCATATGCAATCACGGGTTATGAAGCTAAGTAAGCAGTTCCAGTTGATATACGATGTACACCTGAGTAGGATGATTCCTCAAATAGTCATCATCCTAGAGGGAGAAATGTGTACATCTGGTAATTAGTTGTTTTTTATGTTACCGTTTTGATGTTACAGTTTCGACTACATAGCGGGATAAATTTCTTTCACTCGGGACTTAGTTAACTTTGGTGAAACAATTTAAATGGGTACATCCGAGACTTAGTTGACTTTGATGTTACCGTTTAGACTACATAGAGGGATAAATTGCTTACACTCGAGACTTAGTTGAATTTGGTGTAGCAATTCAAATATGCACTTTCCTAGAGGGAGAAAAGTGCATTTTTGGGTCTTGATTAATTTTGGTGCTACAGTTTCGACTTCAAAAAGGAGATAACATGTGTACTTTGGTATGAATTCAAACAAGACTGGGATGCTTCCTAAGTGAGATGATGTTGATGATATCAACCCTCCCTCAAGAACAGTGTATTAATTCTTATCAGTCTCAGTGGTATCTGTTTGGGAGGGAGCTAAAGATTTCAGCAGTATGTTCTTCTATGAGCTGAAGAAATAAAGCTAGAGTATTCAAGTAGATCGTCAAAGATATTCTCAAGGAATACTGGACTTCATTTTTATCATTTTTCTTTATTTTGCTTGTAGGGAACATTGTAACCAATTCATGTGTGACGCCATCTTAGAGGGAGATTGTTAGCCTCACTTTTTAGTGAAGTTGGCGTCTTACACGTGAATTGGACTAGTCTTGGACACTGCGTGTCACGCAGGAGTCATTTATGTAAACTAGGAATAGTTTGCTTTTTCTTTTAGTATACTCCATGAGGGGTGGTAGATGTTCACTTGTATTTTTCTCTTTTCTCTTCTAATCTAACCTTTCCTTTTTGGTGTTCATCTTACCCTCTCTCTACTTTCTCTTACTAAAACTAATAATGTCTCATTTTTGTTTCTTTGATCAACCAAGACCCCCCGAAAAGGTGTTTTTGATCCTTTTCAAAACTAAAACTTCCACACCTTGCATCTTTCTTGGTTACGCCGCCAATCATCATGGTTATTAGTGTCTCGACTTAGGCTCCAATAAAATTATTATTTCGAGACATGTGCGGTTTGATGAAGATGATTTTTTATTTGAAAATGTTACGTCTTCTAATAAACCAACATATGATTTTCTTTTACCACCTATACAAACTACAACCAATGTTCCCACTACTGAACCATTTGTCCAACACATAGATGAACCAAACAACCCAATTACGCCCCATCCTACAACCCCTTCAACCAGCCCATCACTACCAGATACCCCTCTATCTCATAGCTCCACACCAATCCTACCACAACCTGATACCCATCCATCTCATGGCTCAACACCAATCCCAACTTCGGCCCAAACACAATCACATGCCCAAACGGTCGATAGCCATACTCTAATTCCCTTAAATAATTCATTGCAAACCATGTCTACCCATCCGATGGTCACTTGCGCCAAAGATGGCATCTTTAAACTGCTTGAACGTATGAATTGTCATGTTACCACTACTTCACTGCTTCCTTGCTCTCATGTTTATGCTCTTCATGACCCTAACTGGAAAGAAGCTATGTTAGATGAATATAATGCTTTAATTACTAACAGAACTGGGTTCTTGTACCACGTCCAGCTAACGTTAACGTGGTTCATTCTATGTGGCTTTTCAAACATAAATTTAATGCAGATGGCTCGTTAAGCAGGTATAAGGCAGGGTATTGATTATGATGAGACATTTAGTCAGGTGGTTAAACCTGCTACCATTTGTACTATTTTGAGTCTTGTAGTTTCTCGTGAATGGCCTATTCATCAGCTTGATGTAAAGAATGCTTTTCTTCATGGTCACTTATTTAAGACTGTTTATATGCATCAACCTCATGGGTTTGTAACAAACCTGATTATGTTTGTCATCTGCGGCAGTCTTTGTATGGGCTTAAGCAAGCCCCACGTGCTTGGTTTCAGTGCTTTGCTAGTTATGCTACACGAGTTAGTTTTCAACATGGTAA
>BQNB010084513.1:8688-27768 GCA_026074375.1 Tanacetum coccineum | reverse complement strand
GATTGGGAACTCAGCAGTTCACCGGAACTTATTATGATAATACCTCAGTTGAGAATATTATATTTTGGTATTTTACCAATTAGTGATTTTTAATTTTTATGGACAATTTTTTTATTTTTTTGATTTTTTTGGTTTTTTTAATTTTTTTATATGATATGTACTAATAAAAAGAAAAGAAAAATATTTTTGTGTTTTTTAATATGATATATTAATAATAAGATAAGTTCAGATCAAAGTCGGATAGAAATCGTAGCAAATGCCTCCCCGGCAACGGCGCCAAAAATTGATTCGCTGATAGTATATATATAAAATATATAAGAATCAAATCAATGATAAAAAGATTCCGGAAGAGATATTCCCGGGTCGTATGTCCCAACGAGGCTGCAATTGAAATTTATCCTGGTTTGATGAGAAATTGAATGATGGAAACACTGATATAATTATAACTAAAATTAATTAAATAAAACTTAATTTAATCTACGGGAAACAAGTATAGGAAATGGGGATCTTAAATACTACGGGAAACAAAATTAGTTATAGGGAAGTCCTAAAATTAAATCTAAATTAAATACGGGGAACAGAATAAGGTATCGGGAACCCTAAATACTAAAAATTTAGAAAATAAATGCTAAATTAAATTAAAAATCAAAATTAAATTCTAATTAACTTAACTTGAAAAATAAAGAAAACTAGAACTAAAACGGAGGTCGTTTGAATGTAAAACGAAAAGAAACGGTAAAACTTACCCGGTAAAAACGGGTCTAAAACTGAAATTTAAGAAAAATAAGGCCTATACTAATTTTTATATTTTGAGCCACGTTAAACAAGATTTTTAAAATAAATTGTATTTTAAAACTTGAATCGATCTATGGAATCGGAAAAATATTTAGAAGGGCAATCTATGCAAAGACCACCACTATTTGAAAGTGATGGATTTATTTATTGGAAAAATAGATTCGAAACTTATGTGAAGTCAAAAGATCTAGATCTTTGGCATGTTATTACCGATGGTGATTTTCCTCCCATTCAATTTAATCCCGAAACTAAAAAGGATGAAATTGTATCTTTTCACAAACAAAATGATGATCTTAAAAAGAAACTTGCTAAAAATAATGAAGCCAAAATGGTAATTTATAATGCTTTACCACGTAAAGAATATGAAAGAATTTTTATGTGTCAAACCGCAAAGGAAATTTGGGATACTTTGTTAATCACTCATCAAGGTAATAATCAAGTCAAAGCAAATAAAATAGATCTTCTTGTTCAACAATATGAACAATTCATGATTCCGGAAGAGGAATCAATAGATAATGCTTTTGCTAAATTTAACACTATTATTACTAGTCTAAAAGCACTTGATGAAGGTTTTTCTAGCAAGAATTGTGTTAGGAAATTTCTTAGGGCATTGCATCCTAAATGGCGCGCAAAAGTCACGGCAATTGAAGAATCAAAGAATCTAACAACTCTTTCACTTGACGAACTTATTGGAAATTTAAAAGTCTATGAAGAAGTAATCAAGAAAGACTCTGAAACCGTCAAAAGCAAAAGAGAACAAAGTAGATCTATTGCCTTGAAAGCTAGAAAGGAATCTAGTGATGAAGATAGTTCAACCTCCGATAGTGAAGATGAAGAATACGCCATGGCCGTAAGAAACTTCAAGAAATTCTTCAAAAGACAAGGACGATTCGTAAGACAACCATATGAAGAAAGAAAATCATTCCAAAGAAATAAAGATGACAAAAATGGGAAAAGCGAAAGAAAATGTTTCAAGTGTGGAGATCCAAATCATCTCATCAGAGAATGTCCGAAACAATTAAAATATAAAAATCAAAAGGCGTTCGTTGGAGGATCTTAGAGTGATAGTGACGATGATGAAGAGGAGAAGACAAAGGACTAAAAATGTCTTATGGCTAAAGATTCTAATGAGGTACTTTCCAAAACCGAATACTTTAGTGATGACCAATCATCAATAGATGAAAATGACTTAGATAGTGAATATAGTAGACTATGCAAAATAGGACTAAAAGTCATGGCTAAAAATAAAACTTTAAAACATGATAAAATAAAACTAGAAAACGAAGTACTAGAGTTAAAAAATAAATTATCTAGATTAGAAAAAGGTAAGGAAGTAAATGAAGAATGTAAATTATGTCAAGATCTTAGGTTTGAAAATGAGAAGCTTAGCAAAAAAATATCTAGGCTAAATCAATTTAATGATAGTAGTCACTCACTTAAGAAAATAATTTCTCAAAAACCTTCCGAAGATAAATCCGGTTTGGGATTTAATTTTACCACAGGGTCACCTAGTGTAATCAAACAAGTAAATTTTATAAGTGCTCAAGAAGTCGAGTCAAAAGAAAAATTAATAGAATTTAACCCAAACTCAAAACCAAAGTTTATGCTTATAAACAATACTAAAATTCCTATTGCAAGTGATGATGAGGTAAAAAGTTTTTACAAACCTTCCTTAAAACCCGGAGTCGGATTTACTAAACCCTCAATAAGGTCTAAAACACCTCCTCTAAGAAGAAAGGAAAACTCTCATCCTCGTTCCAAAACACCTCAACCTAGGAGGGACCAAGGTAGACCAAATTACCCTAACACTAATCACACAATGTGGAATCATCCACACCAACCAAACTTTACTCAATGTGGAGGATGTTCACCGTGCATGTGTCCAAATCAAATGCGAAACATGTTCGGAAACAATAACTTCGGACCCATGCAACGATGGGGACCAAATGGCTAAATCATCTCATCTTCCGAGGTCAATCATCTACAAACATCATTTGGCATTCGTCAATCAAATTAAAGATCTCACATAGGATTTCCATAAATCCTCAAAGCTTGCTACCTTGAAGATTTCAAAGAAATTTCTCTTGAAGGTTAAGGTATGTCTCACTCTCTAATTAAGTAAATTATTGATTGGTATATGATATACTTAGTATTAGTGACAGTTAGGAAATATGATAGTCATTAGAAATGCCATTTGTTGGATTTCTAGTTTTTATAGAATTTGTTCATTAGGAACAATTTCTTCACATGAATTATCCATGAACCATCACAAAAATGGAAATCTTCTATGTCCACTAGTAGCAAACTCATGTAGATGAAGAAAAAAAAAGGAATCGATCGTTCAAGTATTCAAAATGGAATGGCGAAATGAGTGGAAGAGAGATAGATGTATAGGGTATGTATCCACCTATATTGAATTGCGGATACAGAACTGATAAAATCGTTTTTGATTGGACCGAATAAGAGCCTCCTATACAAAAAGAAGATAGACAAGAAATCAAAGACAAAGAGATTGGCATAGCTTTTGGGTTTAAGGTCAAACCTACGAGCTCACCAACATTATTGTTGACGTTTTCGAGTATCATTTTCAGGTGAAGTAAAAGAGGAATAGTTTGGTGATTAATAGCAGACTTAGAAGTATCCCGTGTGGAATTTCGTTTGAAGTCTTGCTTGCTTGTTGTTTGATTTTAGTATTTGGAGATTTTGGATTAAGTTTGGTTATGGTCCCCTGCGAGGGCATATGAATAAATGTAAGAGATTTGTGGATTTTAGTTGCGATTTGGGACATCACTTGAGTTTGTTCAAGGTTGATGGTCTTCATAGCACTTGGAGTTTATGCAATGTAGTTTTCTCTATTTTTGTACCTTGTGTTATGATTGATCATTATGTTGCATTCCCGAGTTTTCGCCATTGTCGGGGTGTGACACACAATGTTTAAACAACATCAAGTAACCTCAGCTTCAGCTTTAGTAAAAGCTGTTGAGGAATCCTGTGTTACTTGTGGCGGTGCTCATTCTTACCGACAGTGTCCTGCCACCGATGGCAACACTTTTTCGGGCTATCAAGACAATATTCAAGGATATGTTTCAGCAGCCGCAGTAAACTATAATCAAGGAAATACCGGATACCGTCCTCAAAGTGTAGCTAACCAAATTCGACCATCGGGTTTTGCTCAACCGAATGTGCAAAATAATCAAACCCGGTACAATCAAGGTTACAATCAAAACAGAGGAATTAATCAAGGAAACCCAAATTATCAAGCTCCGGCTTATCAAGCTCTGATTCATCAACCACAAGTTATGACGACTAGTGATTTCTCAAACTACATGAAGGCGAATGATGCGGTAATGAAAAACATGCAAACCCAAATGACCTCTTTAACAAATTCTAACATCGAGCTTAAGAACATGTTTGGTCAATTCATGAAAATGAATACCGCTTCTACTTCGGGTTCGGGTTTACTTCCTAGCAACACCGTTGCTAACCCGAGAGGTGATTTGAAAGCAATCACCACCCGAAGTGGCATTTCTTATGATGGACCCCCAATTCCACCCCCGTCTTCTTCTCTTCCTAAGGTGGTGGAACGAGAACCCGAGGTGACAAAGGATACGGTGCTTCCAAGTACCGAAAACATCCAACCTCTGGTAGTCCAAACTCAAATTCAAATTGATGAGCCCGTTGTTGCTCCTAAACCTAAACCGACCATACCTTACCCTTCAAGAGCTAACAAGCAAAAGCTCCGTGAAAAAGATGATAAGCTAGCTTTGAAATTTCTTGAGATTTTTAGGAAACTTCATTTCGAGCTTAGTTTCGCGGATGCTCTTCTTCACATGCCTAAGTTTGCTACAATGTTTAAAAGTCTCCTTAATAACAAAGAAAAATTGTTTGAATTAGCCACCACCACATCGGTGAATGAAAATTGTTCGGCGGTTATCCTCAAAAAGTTGCCCGAAAAACTTAGAGACCCCGGCAAGTTTCTCATTCCATGTGATTTTCCGGAGTTAGATGAATGCTTGGCCTTGGCCGATCTCGGTGCAAGCATCAACTTGATGCCTCTCTCCATATGGAAGAAGCTCTCACTCCCCGAACTTACTCCTACGCAAATGATTCTTGAGCTTGCGGACCGATCGACCACTCGACCGGCCGGCATTGCCGAAGATGTCTTTGTGAAAGTAGGAAAGTTCCATTTTCCAACCGACTTCGTAGTAGTTGATTATGTTGTCGATCCTCGGGTTCCCTTAATTCTCGGGAGACCCTTTTTGAGGACCGGACGAGCTTTGATTGATGTTTACGGTGAAGAATTAACTCTCCGCCATGATGATGAAGCCGTAACATTCAAAGTTGGTCAAACTTCGAGATACTTTTACAATGATGCCGAGTCGATTAATCGAATTGATGTAATCGACGTAGCTTGTGAGGAGTATGCTCAAGAAGCGCTCGGATTCTCAGAAATTTCTACAAGTGGCGATCACACTTCGGAACCGATTATCTCTATCTCTTCTCCCACTCTCACTCCCTTCGGGGATAGTGACTTTCTTCTAGAGGAAACCGATGCTTTCCTTGCTATTGAAGATGATTCAATTTCACCGGAAATTGATGACTTTTACTATGATTCGGAGGGAGACATTCGTCTTCTTGAGGAATTTCTAAATGATGATCCATCATCTCCTCTCCCTCCAAAAGAACTAAAATTTGTAGAACCTAAAACCGAAAAATCTTTAATTGATGAACCACCCGAGCTTGAGCTCAAGGACTTACCTTCTCATCTTGAGTATGCATTTTTGGAGGGTGCCGATAAATTACCCGTCATAATTGCCAAAAACTTAAAAGATGATGAGAAGGCCCGCTTTCTAAAGGTTTTAAAGTCACACAAGCGTGTTATTGCTTGGAAATTGTCTGACATTAAGGGTATTGACCCACAAATTTGTACTCATAAAATATTAATGGAGGATGACTTTAAACCGGCGGTCCAACATCAAAGAAGGGTTAATCCAAAAATCCATGAGGTGATCAAAAAGGAAGTTATCAAAATCCTTGATGTCGGATTGATTTACCCTATCTCCGATAGTCCTTGGGTGAGCCTTGTTAATTGTGTCCCTAAAAAGGGAGGAATGACCATAGTGACTAATGATGATAATGAGTTGATACCGCGATAGACTTGTTACCGGGTGGCGTGTTTTCATTGATTACCGAAAGCTTAATGATGCCTTACGGAAGACATTTCCCGTTAACACATTCATGGACCAAAATGCTTGAACCGATAAGCGGAAATGATTATTTGCTTTCCTTGGATGGATTTTCCGGTTACTTTCAAATACTAATTGACCTGAAAGACCAAGAGAAGACCACCTTCACTTGCCCTTATGGAACTTTTGCCTACCGACGCATGCCTTTCGGCCTATGTAATGCTCCGGGCACGTTCCAAAGGTGCATGATGGCCATTTTCCACGATATGATCGAGGAAACTATGGAGGTCTTCATGGATGATTTCTTGGTCTTCGGGGATTCTTTCTCTTCTTGCCTTACCCATTTAGACAAAATGCTTAAACGGTGCGAAGACACCAATCATGTTCTAAATTAGGAAAAGTGCCATTTCATGGTTAAAGAGGGCATTATCCTCGGCCATAAAATTTCTAAGTCTGGGATTGAGGTCGATAAGGCCAAAATTGATGTGATAGCCAAATTACCTCATCCCATAACCGCCAAAGGGGTTAGAAGTTTTCTAGGTCATGCCGGGTTTTATCGTAGATTTATTCAAGATTTTTCTAAGATCTCCCGACCAATGACCCATCTTTTGGAAAAAGATACCCGTTCTTCTTCTCTAAAGAATGTATTGAATCGTTTAATATACTTAAGAAGAAATTAACTGAAGCACCAATATTAGTTGCCCCTGATTGGGGCCTACCATTTGAAATTATATGTGATGCTAGTGATTACGGGAGTGGCGTGGTAGTTTTGTGCGTTGATTTTAAAAATTCAATCAAGTGTGGTATTGGGGGCAACGAAAGACCAACATTTTCAGCCTATCATTATTCAGTAAGACCAGACGATGATCAAGCCACATTACACTACGACGGAGAAAGAATTATTAGCCGTAGTGTATGCTTTTGAGAAATTCCGACCTTATTTAGTCTTGTCGAAGACCATAGTGTATACGGACCTCTAGGCTCTAAAATATCTTCTTGCCAAGCAAGATACTAAGCCGAGATTGCTCTAGTGGATTCTCCTTCTCTAATAATTTGATGTCATTATTCATGATAAAAAAGGAGATGAGAATCTCGCGGCCGACCACTTATCAAGACTTGAAAATCCCTACCAAGATGTTCTCCAGAACAAGGAAATTACCGAAACATTTCCTTTCGAGACTCTTGGTGTGGATACCTTTCGTGGTGATTCTAGTACCCCATGGTTTGCCGATTTTGCAAATTACCATGCGGGGAATTTTGTGATTAAAGGGATGTCATCCCAACAAAAGAACAAGTTTTTCAAGGATGTTAAGCACTACTTTTGGGACGACCCCTATTTGTTCAAGATTTGTGCGGATCAAGTGATCCGGCGGTGTGTTTACGGCCAAGAAGCTGTTGATATCCTCACAGCTTGCCATAATGGGCCCACCGGGGGACATTATGGTGCCAACTACACCGCCAAGAAAGTTTTTGACTTAGGATTCTTTTGGCCTACCATTTACCGCGATGCGCATGACTTGGTCACACGTTGTGACGCTTGTCAACGTCAGGGAAAAATCTCACAACGAAGTGAAAAGCCTCAAAACACAATTCAAGTTTGTGAGATTTTTGACGTTTGGGGCATCGACTTCATGGGCTCGTTCCCGTCTTCACGAGGGAACACGTATATACTCGTGGCCGTCGATTACTTGTCGAAATGGGTTGAAGCGAAAGCGCTCCCCACCAATAACGCCCGAGTTGTTTGCAAATTTTTAAAATCTCTCTTCGCCCGATTTGGGACCCCTCGTGCTATCATTAGCGATCGCGGTACCCATTTTTAGAATGACCAATTCGCAAAGGTCATGCTTAAATACGGAGTTACTACGTCTTCCACCGGTATACACCCATAAACAGTTGGGCTCGTTGAGGTTTTTACAATCGTGGGTTTGAAAACCGTATCTTGAAAAGGACCGTAGGTGAGAAACTATGCTTCATGATCCGTAAAGTTAGATGACGACCTTGTAGGTCCTTTTGTACCACTCCTTCAAAAACACCATCGGGTGCACTCCTTTTAAGCTAGTGTTACGAAATAGGCTTGTCTTCTTTACTATCGAACTTGAAACACAAGGCCTATTGGGCCTTGAAACATTGCAATTTTTAACCTCAAAACCGGGGTGATACGGAAAGTTCAATTGAATGAATTAAATGAACTCCCGTGATTAAGCCTACGAGAACTCTTTGATCTACAAAGAGAAAACAAAGAGGATCCATGACTCCAAGATCAAGAACCGCGTTTTCAGCGTTGGTGATCGAGTCCTCCTCTTCAATTCTTGATTAAAGATTTTTTTCAGGCAAGCTTAAGACCTGCTGGACTGGACCATTCACCATTACCTAAGTATTCTCTTATGGCACCGTCGAGTTATCTCAAACTGACGGGCCAAACTTCAAGGTGAATGGTTATAGACTCAAGCACTACTTTGGAGGGGACATACCACCTGTGGTTGTCCTGGATCTCCAAACCTTCCCCATGGACAACTAAATTTGGGTACGAGTCAAGCTTAGTGACTCATTAATAAACAAGCGCTTTGTGGGTGGCAACCCATGCTTATCCTAATATAATTATAATAGTAGTAATAAATAAGTGTGTTGTGAGGAGGCTCGCCTCTTCCTTTCTCGTGTGTTTTGTGGTTTGTTTTTGGTATGTGCTTAATTACACATACCATTTTCCATTAAAAACGGACTTAAATGACTAAAAACGTACCAAAAATACATCGTATTTGTATGTTTTGCATTTGTATTGTGCAGGAAACGAATAATCAAGAAAAGGACAAAAACAAAGCTAAATATACCTGGACAAAAACCGAGCACGGAAATGGTAAAGTGTGAAAAAGACGAAGTCAAATCGAAGCCAAAGTTATAAAAGTCAACCCCGCAAAGTCAAAGTAACCAAAAGTAAAGAAAATACAACTTGCAGGGACTAAAATTGCCAAACCTCAAAGTTGTATTACAAGGATTAAAAAAAGGGCTGAATTTGCAATTTACTGGAAAATATAAACTCTAGGTGGCCAAAACATGCTAAACCCCTAAAGTATATATTAAACAAGGAGAATTTTGCAATACATTAATATATGAGTTTAAGGGGGCTAATTCTGCCAACCTCAAATCATATCATAAAGGAACAAATTTTGGCAAATACTTTGTTAAGGTTAAGGACTAAGGGCAAAAGACAATACCTTACCGTGTTACCCGTTAAACCAGATTTCCCGCCAATAACTATTTACGTATCTTCTCCCCACCTTTTACCCTGCAACTCGTAATAAACCTTGGACAATCCATCACCCTCTCCTCCACTACCTCTCCTCAGTCCACTAAACCCCTTTACACCTTGGCAATCTTCACCATTTTCAATAATTAACAAATTTCGATGGTTGAGATGACATGAGAAGAAGCAAAGTTGAAATTGAAGGTTGGGATTTACTTGTGTGAACCTCTCACATAACAAGCACACTTGGGTTTTTGTCTCTACAAAGAAACACAGAAGAAAGAAGAGAAGGAAGACCAAGAAACCAAGACCTTAATTCATTTTTCTATAAATAGGGCTCAAATGTAAGCCATGGGGGGATTCAACTTTCTTTTCAGCTTATTTTTAGTTAACTTGTAGCTTATTATCTTTTAAATTCCAGTATTGTACCCTGTTTTTAAGTTAATGAAATTTGAGGTTCTTAAGATTTAAAATCCTGTTTTTACAAGTTTTCATCTCATTTGTTGGTTAAAATCATTTCATAAGCTCTTATAAGCCTTTATAAAAGCTCTCTAAGATGTTCTTTCTTAAACTCTTTAAAGAGTTTAAGCTTGGTTATCAAAAATCAAAAAAAAATCAGTTCACTCACATGGAGCATGGTAAATTGTGGATGTCCATGGTTTTAGAGCTTTGTGGAAAGCATTAGGTTTGTTATTGGGTTCCTGAATTCAGACAGAAAGCCAAGGGAGCTTGTAAGTTCTTTAAAATTCCATTTTTTGCAATTTCACTGTTCATCTGCTTTTTGTGCTTAATTCCTGCTTTTTATAGTTTATTGTTGCTTATTGATATTGTCTAGGCCTCATGTATGCTTCTTTATAATTTAAATATTATTTTTTTGTTCAAGTTTTTGATTATATCTGTCCTTAATAGCTTTTACTGTTTGATTATTAATCCTGCTTAAAGTGCTTGTTTCCTGTTTCAAATTGCTTATTGGTTCTTTATTAATCTTAGTTTTCATCTGTTTTTATAAAGCTCTCTTTAAAATCAGCTTTCTAGTTGTAAAAATTGCATTTTGCAATTTTAAAGGGGTGTTTGGGTTAAGGGCAGAAATGGGTCAAACCTGGTTTAAAAAGCAAATGGGTTACCAAGTCATGTTTTAAAAGCCATTTAATCATCAATACAAGGTCATTTGTTAGTTTTCAAAAGTCTAAAACCAATTTGCCAAGTTTTTTTTGCTCTTACTGTCTTAAACTGTCTAAATTTGACAGTTTGCATAAGTTTTTTACATAAGCTGTCCAAAAAAGCCTTTTGAGGCTTGTGTTCCACTTGTTTTAAGTCTTTTCATGCAATAGTATAGTTTTATGTTAGCATGCACTAACCCATTGCAAAATGGGTTAAATCTGTCATTATTTTTTGTTAAGTGTGAAAAAGGAACGACCAGCCCTTTTGATAAGCTTTTTCTAGGCTTATCAGTGTTTCAAAACCAATTTGAAAAGCACTTTTGCGAAGCTTTTAGGCCATTCTTTAAAATGGTAAAAGCCACAAGCTTATAAGAATCCATTTTCAGGCTTATTTTTAAGCCCAAAAAGTCACCCAAGGGGCTGTGTGTTGACAGACTTTACCCATTTTCACCCAATTTGCTTATTCTGCTTATTTCAGCTTATTTGTCTGTTTTTACTGGTTTATTTTTAGTTGCATTAGCTTATTAGGTTAGAGTAGCCATCTGTCTTGGCTTATTTGAGTTGTGCTTATGCTTGTTTGTCTTAGATTGCCATAGCAGTTAGCTTAGGATTAGGCTTTAGTTTAAATAGAGTAGTCTGCCCTTTTGTGCTTATTTTTCCAGCTTATTTTTGAGTTTTGTAAAAAAGTGTCTTTTTTAAAGTTGTTTATTTTTCTTTGTTTTACATTTTTGCAAACAGAAAATAAAAAAAATGTTTACCAAAAAGGGAGGCATGGGGGTCGAACCCATGACCTCCCCCTTGCATACCAAAGCCTCAACACCACCTCTGCTACACACTTGCCCTTGGGTCTTTTCTGTTAAGATACCACACCAATTTAACTTTATACTCATTTTCCTCTTTAAGCTATCAGCCCAAGTTTAGCTTATTTCAGCTTATTTATAAGCTGTTTGTTCAAGCTCTTATTTTTCCTGGATTCTACATACATTAAAGTACTTTCCCTGATTTTTCCAGATTTTTAATAATTTGTTTACTATTTTTTATAATTAATTTTTATTAAAACAGTTTTTAATTCATAATAAATAAAATAAAAGTCAAAAAAATATAATTCTTTTTTTCAAAATTTTATTTTATCATGTAGGACCTAGGAAAAATAAATTTTCATCCGTAGGGTTATTTTTGCATAATTTGGTCTTTTAAAGAACGAGATTAGAATCCCGTTCTCGTTTTAGCGTTTTTAGTTTAATTGCCTTAATTTTTATGCTCCCGTAGACTTAGGTTTTCCTTTTATGCCTAATTTATGCTTCCTGTAGATTTTTAAGTTATTTAAATGCCTTTTTATGCTTTCCCGTAGTTTTAGGTTTAATTCCGAGCCTTTGCTTGATTTTCCCGTAGATTTAAGCTTTCCTTAGTTAATTTTTTATAATTTCCCGTAGGATTTAGAAAACCAATCTAATCTTTGTCCTATTCAATCATCCGATCATCAAACCATTAGCTCGACCGTCCATTCACGCCGCGTTGGAGAAAAACGACCCGGGAATATCATACTACTTCCGGTTTTCATTGACTATCTTTCTTTGAAACTTTTCAAGGGCAACTTGATTTGTTTTTGGGTTTAAATATTTATAGTATATTATTATTATTATTATTATATTATTTATATTTTTAACCCTAAAAAGACGAAATCAATTTTTGGCGCCGCTGCCGGGGAGGCTGTGAAACGATTATCGTTACGTTTGACAAATTGTGTTTGAATTTGTAAATATCTCTTTTATTTTTATAAAAATACAAAAATATTTTTCATTTATTTTTAGTATATATTTATAAAACAAGAAAAACCAAAATATAAAAACATTGTCTTAATCAAGAAATAAAATTCATCAATCATATAATACTTTCACTAAAGTATTATCATAATAAATTCCGGTGAACTTGTTGGTTCCCAAATCGAACAAAAGATTTAAAAACTTGCCATTTGTGTCGCTTACGACGTACGGCTCACCTTGAAAAGTTAAACAAACTAAAAAGTGGGTATAAGGAGGGTTGTTCCGAGGAACTACGCCCGAAGGAGAAAATAACGTTGCGCTATTCCTACTCCTCCGCTCACCTGTGCGTTTATCTTTTTGAGAGCTACCGTGAAGTAAGTAGATTATTTGGTTGAAGTTGTCCTACCTCATTGTCCGTTAAAATACATTGTGAATAAATCATTGAAAAAACCAAAAAAAAAAAATTAGTGTAAATTTTCTTTTTATATTTCTATTTTGTGCATGCGCACTCGTTCTCAAGCCCGTAAACGTCGACAACAACAAGTCCGACAAACTTCTGTTGAATCACCCAATCTTGAGAAACCAAATAACAATCAAGAAACTTTCAATCATCCCATAGTTACGATGGCCGATAATCGTACTATGGCGCAATTACTCGAAGCACCCACCGAGGGTTACGAGGATGCGATCGTTGTTCCCGAAATTACCGCGAACAACTTTGAGATTATAGATCAGCATGGGTCTAGTAATCTGTTCAAAACACAGCAATTTTTTGGACTGATAAAGAAGACCACTTTTTGCCTCACATCCGATATTTCAACAAGATCACTTCTACGATGAAGTTCCCGAACGTCCCGAGTACGTCGGTTAAGCTTATGCTTTTCCCATTTTCCCTCGAGGGGGCCGCCCGGATTTGGCTTGAAAAAGAACCCCCTCGATCGATTCTTACATGGGATGATCTTGTTTTGAAATTCATTAACAAATTCTTCCCTCCCTCTAAAACAACAAATCTTCGAAATGAAATCACGAGATTTCAACAAAAATTTGATGAAACATTTTTGAGGCATGGGACCGATTCAATGAACGCGCACTTAGGGGATGCCCGCATCATGGGTTTTAAGAAAATGCATCATCTCGATACATTATATTAATGCCCTATAACTCGAATGATCAGATTCATTGAACTTCGCTGCGTGGTGGTAACTTTCAGGATAACAAATGCTCGAGATGCCTATAAAATCATCGAGAGACGTCCAAAGTTTACGTCAATCACGAAGCAAGGCCATTGTTTCCAAAGTGAGTACGAACTCTTCTACCCCAGCAGTTTCATCCGATGTTGCTGAACTTAAGGATATGGTTAGAGCATTGATTCTCGATAAGGAAAAACAAAAACTCCAGCTTCCCGCCCCTCCCGTAAAGCAGTCGAGAAAAGTTGTGTAACTTGCCGGGGGTGGTCATTCTTACCAAAATTGTCAGCAAGATGGCAACTGTTTATAGTGAACAATATTCAAGAGACGTTGTCACTAGCCGCCGCAGTTAACTACAACCAAGGAATGCCAGTTTACCGACTGCAGATGGTTGCAACAAATTTGACCTCCCCGGTTTTCCTCCTTTGCAAAACCATAAATTAACAAAATCGGGGTTCAATTTCAACAAAAATCGGGGAACAATTTTAACAAATGGGGTAATAATTTCAATCAACGGACAAGTTTACCAACCTAGATTAATCAACCGATTTCAAGCTCCACCTTACCAAGCTCCCGCTCCAGGTTCCTCCAGCACCAGGTGTGTCTAAGTCCGGTTTTGATAACTACGTCAAAGCTAATGACACAGTTATGCAAAATATGCAAAATCAAATGGCAAATATAACGGACCTAATCACTAAATTCGTAAATGTAATAACGCTTTACTTTCGGGCTCGGGTTCTCTTCCATGCAACAACCATGCCTAACCCGAAAGGTGATGTGAAAGCAATCACTACCCGAAGCGGTGTTTCCTATAATGGACCTCAAATTTCTTCTCTTCCTAAAGAGATGGAAAATGAACCCGAGGTGACAAAGGATACGGTGCAACCAAGCACCGAAAACATCCAACCTCCGGTGGCCCAAACTAATGACCAAACTGGTGAGCCCGTTGTTGCTTCAAAGACTAAACCAACATTGCCTTATCCTTCAAGGGCCCATCAAAGAAGTCCGTCAAAAGACGATCTTCTAGCTTTAAATTTTATGGATATTTTCGGATCTCCATTTCGAGCTAAGTTTCGGGTGCTCTCCACACATCGCCCAATTTGCACCAATGTTTAGAAATCTCCTCAATGACAAAGATAAGATAATTGAGTTAACAAAGACACCGGTAAACGAAAATTACTCGGCGGTTATCCTAAAAAAGTTTCCGAAAAACTTGGAGACCCCGGTAGATTTCTTATACCGTGTGGCTTCCGAGATGAATGAATGCTTAGCTTGGCCGATCTCGGTGCAAGATCAACCTAATGCCTCTCTCCAATTTGGAAAGAACTAAGTCTCCAGCTTTGACCAACACCGAAATGATACTTGAACTTGCCGACCGGAATGATTTCTACTCCAAACCGGCATCGCGAGGATCTTTTCGTGAAAGTTGGGAAGTTTTTCTTCTCCTTGCCGATTTTGTGGTCGTTGATTATGTTGCCGATCCTCGGGTTCCCCTAATCTTAGGAAGACCTTTCTTGAGGACGGCACGTGCCTTGATAGACGTTTACGGTGAACAAATGACCCTTAGACATGATGACCAATCCGTGACCTCAAGTGGTGTACTAAGACTTTCTCCTTACACATATCAATGAATCGGTTAACGAGTCGATTGTTTATTGACATTGCTGTGAAGAAGATGTTCAAGAAGTACTTGAAAATTTCTAAAAGTTGCAATCCCACTTTACTTCGGACCTATGATCGATTCTGCTCTCCATCTTTCACTCCCTTTGGAGAAGTGACTTTTCTAATGAAGAGATCGATGCATGTCTTGAACACCATGATTCAATCCACCGGGTGTTGACGGCATCGATGTTTAGAGGGAGATACTGTTTACTTGAGCAATTGTTATGTGTTCAATAGTGACAAATCTCCTCGTCACCTAATTTGTCTGAAATTATTATTGCCTTGAAAAGATTAAATCTTCATGTGAAGATCCTCCCGACCTTGAACTCAAAGACTTACCATCCCATCTTGAGTATGCGTTTTTGGAGGGTGATGACAAATTACCCGTCATAATCGCTAAAAACTTGAAAGATGAGGATAAAACCGCCCTGATCAAGGTTCTTAAGTCACACAAACATGCCATAGCTTGGAAGATTTCTGATATTAAGGGGATAGATCCACAGTTTTGCACCCATAAGATTTTGATGGAGGAAAATGCCAAACCCGTAGTTCAACATCAGAGAAGAGTTAACCCCAAAATCCATAAGGTTATTAAGCAAGAAGTTATCAAACTTCTTGATGCTGGGTTAATTTACCCTATCTCTGACAGTCCTCTGGGTAGCCCGGTTCATTGATGTCCACTAAGAAGGGAGGCATAACCGTGGTAAAAAATGAAGAAAATGAATTAATACCCACTAGGTTGGTTACGGGATGGCGAGTTTGCATCGATTACCGAAAACTCAATGATGCAACTCGTAAAGACCATTTCCCGTTACCATTTATGGATCAGATGCTTGAAAGATTAGCCGGAAATGAGTACTATTGCTTTTTGGACGGATTCTCCGGCTACTTTCAGATCCCGATTGACCCAATTGACCCACTTGATCAAGAGAAGACTACCTTCACCTGCCCTTACGGGACATTTGCCTATCGTCGCATGCCTTTTGGGTTATGCAATGCACCGGGCACGTTCCAAAGGTGTATGGTTGCAATCTTTCACGATATGATTGAGAAAACCATGGAAGTCTTCATGGATGATTTCTCGGTTTTCGGTGATTCTTTCTCCTCTTGCCTTTCCCATTTAGACAAAATGCTCCAAAGGTGTGAAGACACCAATCTTGTGCTAAATTGGGAAAAATGCCACTTTATGGTCAAGGAAGGAATAGTCCTTGGCCATAAGATTTCTAAGTCTGGGATTGAGGTTGATAAATCAAAAGTTGATGTCATTGCAAAATTACCTCATCCCACTACCGTGAAGGGTATTCGCAGTTTTCTCGGTCACGCCGGATTCTACCGACGATTTATTCAGGATTTTTCCAAAATCGCCCGGCCTATGACCCACCTCCTTGAAAAAGAAACTCCGTTTATCTTCTCGAAGGAATGCATCGAAGCATTTGAAACCCTTAAGATGAAGTTAACCCAGGCTCCAATTCTAGTTGCTCCCGATTGGGACTTGCCCTTTGAAATCATGTGTGATGCAAGTGATTTTGCTGTTGGGGCAGTCCTAGGGCAACGTAAGACCAAGCACTTCCAGCCGATACACTATGCAAGCAAAACTATGACCGAGGCTCAAGCACATTACACTACAACGGAAAAAGAATTACTTGCCGTAGTGTATGCTTTCGAGAAATTCCGGCCATATCTTGTCTTGTCCAAAAGCATAGTGTATACGGACCATTCGGCTCTCAAGTACCTGCTTGCTAAGCAGGATGCTAAGCCAAGATTGCTCCGGTGGATTTTGCTGCTCCAAGAATTTGATGTCGTTATCCGTGATAAAAAAGGAGCAGAAAATCTCGCCGCAGACCACCTTTCTAGACTTGAAAATCCCCATCAAAGTGAGCTCGAGAAAAAGGAAATTACGGAAACATTTCCTCTCGAGACACTTAGGATGGTTACCTTTCGTGGTGATGATAATTCCCCATGGTTTGCCGATTTTGCAAACTACCATGCGGGGAATTTTATGATCAAAGGGATGTCGTCTCAACAGAAAAGAAAGTTTTTCAAAGACGTCAAACACTACTTTTGGGACGACCCCTTCTTGTTTAAGATATGTGCGGATCAAGTGATCCGGCGTTGTGTTTCGGGGCAAGAAGCTTTTGACATTCTCAAAGCTTGCCACAGTGGACCCACCGGGGGACACTACGGTGCCAATTACACCGCTAAAAAGATCTTCGATTCAGGATTTTATTGGCCCACAATCTATAAGGATGCCCACGACTTTGTCAC
The DNA here is from genome assembly GCA_026074375.1 of Tanacetum coccineum. NCBI lineage: Eukaryota > Viridiplantae > Streptophyta > Magnoliopsida > Asterales > Asteraceae > Tanacetum > Tanacetum coccineum. Next base: position 10,509 of record BQNB010084513.1, on the reverse strand, counting down.
CCGATGTGACATTTGTCAACGTCAAGGCAAAATTTCGCAACGTGATGAGATGCCACAAAATTCCATCCAAGTTTGCGAAATCTTTGACATTTGGGGCATAGATTTTATGGGGCCGTTCCCATATTCTAGAGGAAACAAGTAAATACTTGTGGTCGTCGATTACTTGTCAAAATGGGTTGAAGCAAAAGCGCTCCCCACCAACGACGGCCGAGTAGTTTGCAAATTTCTTAAATCTCTCTTATCCAAATTTGGTGCCCCTCGTGCAATCATTAGTGATCGCGGAACCCATTTTTGCAATGACCAGTTTGCAAAGGTCATGCTTAAATATGGAGTCACTCATCGTCTCTCCACCGCGTATCACCCGCAAACAAGTGGGCAAGTTGAGGTATCAAATCGTGGTTTGAAACGCATTCTTGAAAGGACCGTGGGCGAAAATCGTGCCGCTTGGTCGGACAAATTAGATGACGCTCTCTGGGCCTTCCGTACGGCTTACAAAACACCCATCGGGTGCACTCCGTACAAACTAGTATATGGAAAGGCATGTCATCTTCCGGTCGAGTTGGAGCACAAAGCTTACTAGGCCCTTAAACATACAAACTTTGATATCAAGACCGCGGGTGATCACAGAAAAGTTCAACTCAACGAACTCAATGAACTTCGTGATCATGCTTATGAAAATTCTTTGATTTACAAGGAGAAAACCAAAAGGATCCACGATGCCAAGATCAAAAACCGCGTTTTCAACGTTGGTGATCAAGTTCTCCTATTTAACTCTCGATTGAAGATTTTCTCCGGCAAGTTGAAATCCCGTTGGTCCAGACCATTTACCGTTGTTCAAGTCTTTCCGTATGGCACAGTCGAGTTATCCCAAAACTCCAGGCCTAACTTCAAGGTGAATGGTCATCGTCTGAAACACTACTTTGGAGGGGACATACCAACCGAGGTTGTCCAATACTTCCAAGCCTTCCCCAAGGAAAATTGAATTCGGGGATTGGGTCAAGCTTAGCGACCCTAAACAAGCGCTTCGTGGGAGGCACCCCATGCTTATCAGTAGCAGTATTATGTAGTAATGAATAAGTGTTTTTGTGTGAGGAGGCTTACATCTTCCATTACCTGTGTTTTGTCCGTGTTTTGTGTGTTTTGTGTTGTATGTCCAGGATTTCCCAGATTGCGAAGACTCTCGTGCTCGCAGTTTTACCCTTCATCCACAAGAGTTTCACATCCTCAGCTTCATTTTGGGAATCCAATATCCAAATCTAATCGACTAACGTTTTATCTTTTGACACACTTAATAAACGGCCTTAGATTTACGTAGATTCCCCTTTCAAAACATCGAGGACGATGTTTAGTTCTAGTATGGGGGGGATCTTTGATTTGATGTTGCCTGCAGCCATTGTTGTCACGTAATCCCGCTTTTACCACCAAATTTTTTTGCAAAAATACCAAAAAAATGAAAAAAATTTAAAAATTTTCAAAAATAAAATAAGTGTTTTATCACAGTTTTGACTCTCCTAATGGGTAGAATGAGAATAATTTTTGACTCGATCGGGCGTGTTGAGCCCTAGCTAGTTCCTCAATTGTAGGCTAAGCTTTCAAGAATTCTATTGCTTCGAATTTTAATAAGGTGAAGAACAAGAAGTGATAGAGTTAAATATAAGTTATGTGCTGAGCAAGATTCTTCTAAAGCTTATATGAGTAACTTGTGGCTTTTTCTTGCTTAATTGTTAGTTTTATAATAGTTTGTATCACTTTCTTAGTTAGTACTGATAGTTCATTTAATAAAACTGTTAGTTTTGAGTTAACAATGTTAGAAATATTTAG
>BQNB010084512.1:0-27595 GCA_026074375.1 Tanacetum coccineum | reverse complement strand
ACAACTTCACATAAAAAGAATGTATTTACTATTGCGCTAAGCTCATGACCCCGAAGCTCAATTAATTGAAGCATATTATATGTCAAATAGAATTACTCGCCCTAAAGGTATCCAACCAAGATCACCTATTGAAAATCCGACATGGTATATATCCGTTTGTTCGGGACCTCCGAATCTAGTAAGATCTACTTACCCGGATAGGGATAATTACTCCCAATAGATCTATTTACAACATTCACGCTTACTTAACCAGTACAGTCAGTTAAGCAATTGAAGGTTCATGATAATTCGGGCATTAATGGTCTATTCGCAACTTAGGCAACACGTAATCAGGAAAAGGAAATGTAAAGTAACTGTGTCTATAGTTTAAAAGCAAGCAATGTTTCTCACCCTAAAATAGTAAAGTAAAAGTAGTAAAACGTGGGGCTATAAACTCACCTTAGCAAGATGAGCAAATGATAAATCACGCAAGTACAAGATGATATAAAAATCTAGCCGTGACCTAAAATAATAACGCATTTTAGAAACACGGAAAGTAGGCCAAGAATTGCACAATATGTTCATCACCAAAATACATCCATGTGTGTTTGATTTGGTTTGATTATCAAGTCTTGACAAAATAAAATCAAATAGTTTTTCGTTAAGTTTCGGCGTTTAACCAAAAATTACTATTTTTAGTAAGTTTCTATTTTAGGAAAGTTTTTAGTTTCAAGATGTTAATACCGTCCTCTATATTTATTAAGTTTCCATATTTTCAAAACGCAATAACTACCTCTAATCGCGGTTAACTTCTATGTCCCGTTCGCTAAGATTACCAAACTTACTATTTTTATAACTTTATCGCTTTTCCCAAAATATGTTATTGACGTCTTTAAATGATACTAATCAATATATATGTGTTACTATATGATTCGCTAGTGTTTAGAAAGTCCAAAAATGTCCAAAAACAACTTGATGGCAGTTAGGACCGAATTACTACGATCCATTGCTGACAAGAAAGAAATGATTAACCATTACAGAACAATGTAATGGTATGAATCATGTTTTATTTTTTTATTTCGTACGCTTATGTAACATTTTTAATTTATAAATAAAAAAGTTTTAGTGTTTGAATAAAAGTTGTTAATTTCATACGTTTTACGTTTTTAATATCGTACGATTACATAGATATTTTTATTAATAAAAGTATTAAAAAAATAAGTGAACGGTGAGTGTGAGTGAGTAACCAAAGTAGGTGAAAAGTGAGTGTGAGTGGGCGGAAGTGAAAGAAGAGAGAAAAGTGATGAAAAGTAAGTTCCGCGCAAAAGTTCAAAAGTTCAACATAGACCCAACATTTAGCATAGACCCAATGAACCAATCATAGCCACTCATTTTTTAATCAAAATAATAAAAACCCACTTTTCATCTCTTTTTTAAAAATTAAATATCTCACAAACAATTAATCGTTACGCAAAACAAAACATACCATCGCGACGAGAATTAAATCATCTTTCTATAGAGGGGCACTTCTATATACTTTCGACGAAAATTTTTTTAGATACGTCTGGAAAAAATCATATGTGATTTTATGAAATCACATGTGATTTGTATCACAAATCACATGTTATTTTTCAGACGTGACTGAAAAAAAAATAAAATAAAAAGTTCTTCGAAAGCATATCGAAGTGGATGTCTACCGAAAGATAAAAAAATACTCGTCGCGATGGTGTATTTTTTATCGTTTAACGATTTATCGTTTGCAAAATATTTTATTCTAAAAAAAAAGATAAAAGGTAAGTTTTTTATTATTTTGATGAAAAAGTGAACCTACTGTAGTAGAGTAGAGTAGTAGTGCGTGTAATGTTCCCAAAGTCGCCAAAAAATTAAAACAATATAAAAACAGAGTGAAATCAAAAGAACGTGTTAGATCCAAATCCAATCTCCGGCGATCCGATGTCCTCCACCATCACCGCCGCCGTGTTCCTCCTCCTCCTCATTTTGTCGCCGGTGTTTGCTTCTGACTATGATCACAAGGTTTAAATTTAATTTATTTCTTTATATTTTTAGAATTGAGGTTGTTGTTGTGTTAGGGTTTATGTGACATTTGATTGTATTTGAATTTGCAGTATGAAGCAGATGAGAATGTTGATCTTTGGGTGAATAAAGTTGGGCCTTATAACAACCCACAAGAAACATATAACTATTACATTCTTCCGTTTTGTCGTCCGCCTGGCCACGCGGGCCACAAATGGGGTGGTCTCGGTGAAGTGTTGGGTGGAAATGAATTAATCGATAGTCAAATTGATGTCAAGTTTCAAAGTATGCAGGTCTACTTTATTATATTATTGTTCTGTGATTAGCTTGTGTAGTTAAGCGTTAATGCTTACATGGGACATGTATTTGCGTTTGTTTTGGCAGAGAATGTGGAAAAGACAACTATTTGTACGCTCGAACTCGATGAACCTAAGGTCTTGCAGTTTAAGCAAGCTATTGACGATAACTACTGGTTCGAATTTTTTATGGGTATGCATTATGTTCTTATTTGTACTAATCTTCGTTACTGTATAAAACATTCAGCACGGTGAATTGTAATGCCTATAAATCTTTGGCTTCCGTTGTTTTGTATCATATCTCCTCATATTAAGTAAACGGGATCAATGGGCACATCTATATCTATTTTTTACCATATACATGGGACCCACAAAATGGGAATGTTAAAAGGCCAAAAAAGTTAGAGCATTAAATCTCAGTGTGATCAAAATGTTGGTAATCTGATATCCGTGAGCTGAATCTAAATAGCCAACACCATAACGTGCCATTTTGATAGCGCTTATATTATAAAGTGTCTCCTCAAGGTTGCACATTAATTGTTTGGCTTTACACAACGACTACAAAACGGATTCTGTGATGCAACTTTAACTTTTTAAAATGTTCCTTCTAAATATTATTTTTCTCATCTTTGCTAGGTTGGATTGCTGACACGACTCAGATGATTTTGCCACTAGTGGTTAAGTGCATTCTTCAAACTTATTCGTAATTAGTTCATAGTATCTTTTATCTCCGATTGCTATCTTTTATATTCATTCCCCCTTTTTTACTGGTCTTATAGGTTTTGTTGGAGAGATACATTCTGATAGGAATAGTGATAGCAAGCATATGCTATTCACACATAAAAATATCACTATAAAATACAACAAAGATCAGGTCTGTATTTTACGTATGTGCAGTATTATAATGGATCTCATTGTCACCCTGTTTTTACACTAGTTCTTTCTCTCGCAGATTATTCATGTTAAAGCTTGACCAAGAGAACCAAAACCAGTGGGAAGTTGGGAAAAAATTGGACAGGACAATCAGTTTTTAGTGATTAAACTAACATCACATTTGGTCGCCGTTTTGATGTTTACCTGGATTACCACTTTTTTGAGCATCAGGTGAGCTTTATCTTTCTCCTGTTACCGTAACATATACTTGATTACCAAATTTTGCCTTCATGTTTTGCTTACTTTTTTTCGAAAAGCATCTTCATGTTTTCCTTTTTGAGATGTAGTTATAGTTTATTATGAGGTTGTGATTGTCTATCTTATTATGCAGATTCATTGGTTCTCCATATTCAATTCATTTATGATGGTTATCTTTCTTACTGGGCTGGTCTCGATGATACTAATGCGCACTCTTAGAAATGACTATGCCAAATATGCTAGGGAAGATGATGATCTTGAAACACTGGTAAACATACGAGGTTAATATGGTTCTCAATGTAGTTATACCAACCACCTTTTATTGGACTTACTTTCTTTTTCAGGAAAGAGATGTAAAGTGTAGAATCTGGTTGGAAATGGTTTCACGGGGATGTTTTTCCCGCCCACCGCAGCAAAAATGGCTTTGCGGTCAGCAGTTGTCGGAACAGGTGCCAAATGGCACTATTGAAACTTCTTGTCATCTTGCTTGCAAGTGTGTGGGATGCTGTAGTCCGGGTACGTAATAAGATGACTCAATTGAATATTCATGTTCCGAATGTTTTCCGTACTTCTTTGTCTACTATGGCTGCTTTAAATATTCCTACCCTATCCACCCAGAAATCAACAGTTTCAGTCCCACCTTGTACGTCGTTTGCAGTAAATATATGCGACTAGTGGTTGAAAAATTGGGCTGGCCAGGTGGTTGACAGACGACATTTTTTTTCGGGTTGAAATGGGTCCTGTTTGATCGACGCAAAACAGTTCGTGTCCAAATTGTGTAATATATAGTTATACTCTGTCAGTATTGTCCTACAAACGTATATGGGAATGAAACAACTATTTTTTTTTAAAATAATTTGATTTAGGAGAGTTATACATTAGAAATACACTTTGGGCGACTTGTGACCCATTTGGTTTCCTCTTAAGCTATTATTTCGAGTACTTTCTGTTTAACCTGCTAGAGGTATTAATAAATCACCTGAATCAACCAATATATATATTAATGGATCGAGATTACTACCTCTATCTCTAACACTCTTTTCTGCTCACTTCTACCATATATGTTGTCATGTAATTTCAGAGACTTCCTTTAGGCAATGGTGTTGGTAAATTTTCCGTTCACCTCTAAACTTTTTGTTTATAAACATGTAAAAGAAGCCGTTATTTGTTGATTGGATGTGACCCTGTTTATCTTACTTTTGATGTGGCAAGCTGTTAGAATCTAACTTTAGTATTTAATTTTTGTATAGGAGAGGAGCTATTGTCACAACATTTATAGTTGTTAGCACTCCACCCCCATCTATTTTAGGTGTTCTGGGCCCTATGTGGTGTGGTGGGGGGGTTCTATGTAATTCTAAACTGCAATGGTGGTTAATGGTTAAAGCTTTTTGTTAAATTTCATGTATTCACTCTTTTGGAATTCCATATCAGTTTCAGTGCTGGTAGTCATTTGCTAAGCAAACGTCTTAGTTTACAGGGAAAAATTGGATAAAGTCGATGATCCTCACAGCTTCACTTTTCCCATTTTTGTGCTTTGGGATCGGTTTCTTTCTGAATACCATTTGCGGATAGTTTTATGATTCTCTAGCCTGCTATTCCCATCGCACAATGGAGGTTTGTTTTTGTCATGATGGCTTATTATTTCTGTGTCCCGGCACTTCATGGTACGGTGTGGGAAAGAGTGGAGTGGGCGCCAAACAACCCTTGTCGTGTGAAGACCTTCCACGCCAATCCCCGAAAAGAAGTGGTAATCGACAGCATCCTGGTAGTCTCAATGAATGAGGGCTTGCTTCCCTTTGCAGTATTTTCATCGAGATGTACTTTGTATTCACATCCTTCTGGAATTACAAGGTAAACCTCTATATGATTTGTCACAGTTGCATATAATTAAAAAATAGTGATAACTGTTTATCTATTAGCTTAGGTGTGTGAGCCGTGATTCTTGCCTTAGGTCTTGCTATCTGGTAACATGCACTTCAAGGATTTTGAGAATAAGGGAAAACGAATGTCCTGTCGGGTGGTTAAAAGCATAATTTACTATTCTGTTTCCATCGCAAGCTCTATAGAATAATAGAAAAGCATAATTTACTATTCTGTCTAGTGGTTAGAATCTGGTCAAGATGTTTTTCTTGGAATTTGCTAAACATAGGCCTTAGGGCTATGTTCAAGACATTAAGATATGCATTATTTCGTTTTTGTTTTGATGATAACCATCCCACTACTTAGATAGTAACTACCTCACTACACCTGCATGATTTTTTTTCTTCATTAACATAGCCCTTTGGGCTATGTTTAGCAAGGCCCCTTTTTCTTTATAGTATTAATTTAGACTATTTTCAACAATGATGTGCGTTTATGAAAAAAGTCCACATTATTCAGGAGGTTTTATGTATTATAAATACACTTTGGGCTATGTGTGAATCAGCCATCACGAAAATTTGCATGATTGTAATTTATGTATGTTAGAAAATTTGCTTGATTGCAATTTATGATTGTAACGTACACGGAAAATTGCATGATTGTAATTTATGAATGTAACAGAACACGAATCGAATATGTATTTGCTGATTGTAATTTTATGTATATTACAGTTCACAGAAGATTAGATTACTGAAATTTGTGATTTATGTATTTTTGGATAGAAAAATTAATATTTGTATTTTAAACATTTGAGCAAACATACGATTAAAAAATAATTAATCCCTCGTGAAGAATAAATATGATGATTGATATCTTACGGATTACTGTATTATTTAGAACTTGCATACATTTAGGAGGAGTGGAATCATAGGAAAAAAATGCAAGTAGGTAATCAATTTTCAATACCAGACTAATAAAAAACAACCAAAGAAAATAAGAAGTTTCACCACTCCATGGTAACGAAAGTACCTGCTTGGCAGGTTGCAAGCACGGTCGGACGTGAGTTAAGGATCTCATAATAATACACTTGAGAATTAAGTGCAAGGCCAAGCCGATGGGTGAGGGGGGAGCCAAGTCAGAGAGAGCGATATCCTACAACATAATACCATAATTACAAGTTAACACACAAAACGAACACAAACCATAGCAAAACCTAAGTACACAAACAAAAAATGATTCCCAACCTGAGCAGATTTGTAAGCCAACAAAGTGCTCTCAGCAGCTTCCTTCCTGTCAGATCCGGTCTTAAACTCAGCCAAGTACCTAAAGTAATCACCCTTCATGTGTGACACTTTTCCTACAAGGCTAGGTATTTTGAATATACCTGTTTGACCTGTTATAGACAAAACTTAACCTAAATCGACCCATTCATAACTAAATGGGTTGAATTTGCCAACTATATTTATGGACCAGGTGTTATTTTATAAAGGGGGATGAATTAGTGGTTTCTTGTCAAAACCACTGGGTTGTGAGTTCTATTCGCTTTAGTACATCATTATACCAATTTGTAGCTGTTATAACAAACACGCCTGCCCTCTTTTGTGTGCGGTCAGTTTAACATATTAGCTGGATTGATGTAAGGTCTTACTTGTCCAACATTCTACTTAAATTAGGGCTCAAAATAGGTATTGCTTATTTAGATCTACTAACTTTTTGCTTCTTTTTTGGGGCCGTACAAGGTATACTATGTACTAATGCTTTTTTTTATGCTACTTCCCGTATTTTCTCATTTCCTCATTAATTGTTAATCTGGGGGTTTGCGTTACCAATGGTGGGGAACATATTTCTTAGCACTAAAACTCGAAAGAAATATAATTACTAACAAGGGGGGCCAAAGGGGACATTCAAATCCTTGACCTTCGAGGTCTCCACTAACAGGGGCCTATCTACGTGTTTTTGGGTATGCATATATGACTACCGAAAAGTTGAACAATAACCTAAAATTCTGGCCTTTTCTTCCAAACGAGCTTCTACTTTGGATATACAGCGATGTTCTGCCTTGGCTTAGAATTCGTTGGCGGTGAGTCCTATCTCTTTTGTCAAGGGTTTTGGATCTATACACATGTTATCAGTATGGCTGGAGCAAACAGTCGCTAATAACCCGAACCAAAACCGAAAAAACCGACCCGAACCGGTCCACCGAATCCCAAACCGCCAAGAATTCGGTTCGTTTTCCGTTTCTATATATTTAATGGATTTGTCCCCCAGTTTCGGTTTCGATTCGAGCCAAAACCGGAGCAAACAACAGACTAAAACCGTAATAAAACCGCAGACCCGGACCGACCACAAACAACGGAACCGAAAACCGGGTCACTCGGGTTCGGGTTGCTTGGTTCATATGATTTTTTCCATCTAATAATAGCGCTTCGTTTGGTTGCAGTTTTTGGTCCGTCATATCGGATCCGTTTTTGGGGAACCGGATGGCCAGACTCTAAGTTATCCCAAGTTGGTTAAAATTACTGTATTATGCTTTTAAAGCATTGGGAATAATTTGGGCTTAGCATTGCTTCATGGTTCCCTCTACCCCGTTTTCTAAAAACTACAAAGGTTGTAAAAACGCTTATTTTTTTTGCAAACTTTCCCCGGGTATGTTTAATAAATACCATTGTAGGGGTCACTGGTCTTTCGGGTGAATTTATTATAATGCTGTGGAAGTATAAAGTAGGTTGTGGGGTTACAATGTGTGGATTTACCCCCTATTAAGTGCACTTGCCCGTGGAAATAGTAAAGTTTGGATTTGGAGTCCGGGTGAATGCATACCACGTGTTTGTTCCCGAGTAATTAAAAATGAATTTTTTCCTTTTTTTGTTTAATTTGTTATCCCCCAATTAAATTAGAATTGTAAAATATATTGTAATGATCAAAATTCTAATATCTATTTATTAGTGGGCAATTAGGGGGTTTTTGGGTATTGTATAAGGGGGTTGTCCCGTTTGCCCCACTCCCATAGTCGTTCTTGGGTTTTGTTAAATAATGTATAATCCTGGCGCCTTTTATTAATTAAAAATAACAGTTTACTGAGTTGTATACATAGACGATACACTGTAACGACAATGAACCGAAGTTTGACCCATGTAATTTTATCGGGGGCAATTCGTTTGGCCTCTTAGTAATATTTAACCCGTTTAAAGTAAAACTTTATGTAAGCCACTTTGGACCTAATTTATTAGTAAAACGGGCGAATAAGTATTTTTCACAGATAGTCGTTTAACCATATGCTACTCCATTGGGGTCTTTGACTAATTTGTGTGATAGAGACCCTCATCTCTATTCCGTATTTTACTATATTTCCCAAAAAAATCCCCTAATGAGTGTTCCTTTGTAAAAATAATTTATCGAGGGTTCCTTAATACTGGGGCCTTAAATTTTGTGGTTAATTTTGTGGGGTTCCATATCCTGTAGTTGTTTTTTTGTAGAGGGGATTTTCCTTCACCATTTAATTAGGTAACAGCCATGATCTTTATCTTACCATTCATAAAATAAAAGCCAGACATTAAGGTTATTGCTGGCCTTCTCTCCTAATATTTATTAAAGAATTTTCAATATACCATGTTAAAAATTGGTGATAAATATTGGGGAAAATGCCATGGCCATTGCCCTGTCCTGAAAATAACCCCCACCAAACCATATTTTTTTTATTTCGGGGCTGTGGGGAGGTAGGGTAAAATTCAGTTCCTTAAAACACCTACCCATCAGAGAATCCTACCTACGAAAAGGGCTTTTTTTTTTCATATATAACATATTTACAGAGCGTGCTTTTAACAACACATTTTTAAAAGTTTGTTATACAATGGCCTCATGTATATTAAATCCTTTTTTATCACATATTATCGTGCCAATTAGGTTTTCTTATTTGAAATAAAAATTCCTAAATGTCGTTTTGGGGGATGTCTTGTTGGGGATGTCTTAAAAACTTATTTGTAGAAAGGATCGTAACCGATACTATCATATGCCAACCGAGAATAGGTTCATTTTTTTAAAGAACAACCGTACTGTTGAGTACGGGTAAAATTTTTAAGGTTTTAAAAAAATATTTTTGGCCATCCACCCAATGAATCCCTTGGGGCATAATGTTTGGATGAAAAAAGAAAAAACCTGGGTAATTCAACATAAATGCCAGGGGGCTGAGCAAGTTATAAATACTTATGTAAACACGTGAGAATGGGGAGGCATGTTTATTAAGTTCCCTTCTTTTCCATGGAATGGGTAGAAAAAAAATATAAAAAAGGCTCCACAACTTTAATTAAAAAAGGGGAGGAAAAAAAAGAAACCAGTATACAAAATAATTTTTTTTTTGTATGTTTTAACTAAATAAACTGGTAAAGGAAACAAGTGTATAAAAGTTTTGATAGGTGTTGGGGGTCTATTAAATTCCCCCCACAGGGTTGGGTGTCTTGCCTTTAATGAGTACTAAACCCCCATTTTTCGGAAGTTCTATGATTGTACTTGTGCTGGGCAAAATCATTGAATCCATTGCTGGTGGTGCGAGAAAGGAGTTAAAAAATAAACTTGGGTGTTTATAAGCTGTGGATCCACCCCTTTATGTGAGAAAATGAAGTTTGCCAGGGTAAAAACTAGGGGCTCATCCAAAATATTATAACCCATTAAATCTATGGAATTAAAACGCAGTGAGAAACAGCAAAAGCACAGACTAATAAATAATAATAATACCAGGGAAACCGAAGGTGGGGGTTTAACAATGATTTGTTAATCCCCCCATACAAGTTTTTCTCTGTTAACAGTGTACCCCCTTTGTCTTGTCCTACCCGAATTCATTCCCCCCGGGAAAATAAATTGTCCCACAGTTTACTGGTTCCGCCTAATCTTTGCGTTTTTAAATGTACGGTAGGGTTGGGTTCCCTGGACTCAGGATTGGAATGGAATCCCTTACCAAAAGATTTTGTAATACAACATTGGGCGTGTTTGGAGATTATATAATTTTTAGTCCATTCCATTATTAGTTTCAAGTTCCCGGTTTCCCTGAATTACCGGCCTTATAGTTCGTATGACTTAACTTATACTGGGGTGAGTTTTTGGCATTTTTTGCTTACAAAAATAAAAATCTCCCAATTCAACGGGGTGTGGGGGGTAATTTAATAATATTATAAGATAATTTTACGTTTGGTGGGGCAAAAAATTCAAAAGTAAAGAGTTTCTGTGATTTTAGTAAATTAATAAATGACCGGCCATTATCAAAAAATGTTGTTGGTGGAAAAGGTTGTTGTTAAAGTATATTGATTGGTAGTATTTCAGAGGAGATATATCTCCTTTCAACCGTGGTTACTATCAATTCAATTAATAATCCCCAATGTGGGGACAGCTAGAATCCCCCAAAGGTATATGTTTAAAATTAATAGCCATATAAAACCCAAACTCAAAATCGGGCCAAAATAACACCCCCAGATTTTTTTTTCAAAATTTCCCCACCCGAACCTCCTCCCCAAATTTTTTTTCCACTTCGCTCTTCGGATCCTCAAACCCCAATATTTTTCCCCTCTTTAATTCTTTCAATTGCCCTATATCTATCCAGATAATTAATATATCGGTTTGGTAGTGTAAGAAAAGGCGTCCTTAAGGATTGAAAAAATTCGATAAACAACCCAATCCCCCTCTACTAGTAACATCACCATTGGCGGGGGGTGTTCCAATACTGGAGATTGAGTTGTTTTTTTTTTTTTTTTTTTTGTTTTAAAGAATCGGAAGTTTGGTTTTGGTTTGGGGAAGATGTATTCTTGGTGGGGTCTGTTTTGAAAACCGAAACGCCACCACGCGTTTCATAGTCCTTTTGTGTCCACGGTTTGGGGGTTGTGTTGGTTTTGGTTGTATACCTCCGTGCGGGCGTATGGGCTTTGGGAGAACGAGTTAATGGGGGGTATGTGGACTGCCCTAGTCAAATGGTTCCCTTAGGAAAGGGAAAATTAATTGAAATACGACTGTATAAGAAACCTACTACAGTCATCCCTCTAATTTGAGGGGGTATATATAATTTTTTTTAACGGATTGGGAGGTTTTCTAAAATGGGGCCCGCATGTTTTAATAATGGCTAAAAAGGCCTTTGCAAAGAACCAAACCATCAAACTGTGCTTCCCCACCTGTTGGGTGCTGGGGGAAAAGTGAAATATAATAATTAATTATTCATTCAATTCCCCCTTAAAATTTCCCCCCTTTTAATTGAAAAATTGGAAGGTATCGTTAAGTAAAAGGTTATCATGGTTAAATTTGTTTTGTTTATTTGCGCTGACCCGACGTTATAAAAAAACAAATTTTTAGTGATAAAAAAAGATTTACCCATTCGAAGTTGGGGGGGTGCATGTTATCTAATCAAAAAATAGATGGCTGGGCAAAAATGTTTGTTTGTCATGATCCTTCCTATAATGTTGGAAAAATAAGGGACCCCCTTGGTCCCTGTTTCCCCCGAAGAATCTAAATCGAATGAAAAAAAGGGATCAAAACACCCGGCCTTTATACTCCCTAAATAGCTTAGAATTACTTGTTAAACGGATATATTTCGTCCACTTGTGTTAAATCCTCCCCGTTTTTTGAATGGGGAAAAGTGTATTAGATTGAAAAATAAACGCAAATTAGATAAAATGTGTTATGGTAGTTACTACATGTATTGGTTAGAAGGTTTAATTTATGGGTGGGGATAAGTTTATTGGTGTAAAAAGAAGTACTTTTGAGGCATCAAACTAATGACAACCAACACCAATAACTCCGTAGACGGAGGCCCCCTAAATAGTTGCTTGGGGACTCCCATAAAATGGAAGACTTGTTTTGCCTTAATTTCTCTGGTGTGTTTAATATTAATGAAACATAGAAAAATTTTTAATTGAGGTGGCCGGGTTGAAAATATCCTGTAAACACACCCCCCGTCCCCCCATTATGGGGTTATATTTTGAAAGTAATATTGGGGGGTGAATCGTCCTTTGGCCAAGTTCTTGTGCATTAAGACCTACCATGCGTTTACTTATGGCGGTAAAGTGCCTGTCAATTAAAATAATAATACTCAATCTTTTTATTAATAAAGGTTCCAATACTGTGATCTTTGTTATGGTTACTGTATATTGCCCTTATTAGTACCTACAATAAGCCTAAATATCGTTTTGATCCCCCAGAAATATTAAACAATGGGCCTTCCGGGAATAGTATGCAAAATAAGCAATTTAATATTCATTATCGTTAAATTTCGCCGTGGTAAAAGTCCCAACCACTCAGCAATCCATATCCCAAAATGGCCTACCCCAACTCCTAAGCTTAATAATAACCCCTGGCCCGGCTGAATATTATAAGAATGGTGCTGGGCTGAGCCTAACTTTATAGCCCCAGTTGAACAGATATTTTATAATGTTTCGAAACGCTAATAAATAAACGGATATATATCAAAGGATTACATTATAATGGTACCCATAAAAAGGATATAAGCACAAAGTAAATACCAATATGATCAATAAGGAAAGACAAAAAATATAAGGGGTTAAAGACAAAATCGTAAAATAATGAGTTCCATTCCAGTAGTGTAAGGTTTGATGGATTTCAACCCCCCATATAAAAATCAATTTCAAGTCCATTGGTTACCATGACCCATCAAAATCATAACATAGGTAACACATGGATCCGCCGAAAGCCCCCAATTGGGTGAAGGAAGACGTGGGAAATGCACTCCATAACGAATGCGTCCCAACCAAAATTATACAGATAATCATAAAATGTCCATAAAATCCAAAGATCGGGGGGAAGAAAACCTATAAAACCATAAAATGCTTGGAAAATGCCCAATCCATTCGCCACCGTAAGTCTATAAAAGAAGCCTTCAATATGCGCATATTTAAGTTCAAATGGGGAAGGGGGATCGCGGTGGGAAAAGGAAAAAATCAACTCCCACCCACACATGTAGTCCCAATGCCCAAAGATAGGGTGCAATCAATGACAGCGCCCATGTTTAATCTCATGGCCTAAAGGAAAAAAAAAATCAAAATACGGGGGGGGTCTCGTGTCTCAAACTGAAGGGTTCAAAGCAAAATCATATCAAATTCATTTCAAAGGGAAGCTAGCAAAGGTTCAATGCCAAAGGTTCAAATATCAAAGGTAGCATAGCAGGGTTCAAATAGAACATAATAACAGATCATATAAGAGAACCAAGATAAAAGGCTCAGAGCAAATGTAGCAAATCACATAAGAAATCAAAGATAGAGAGGAATATGTCATGAGAAACCTTAACGATAAGGTCAGAATATCTGTCGCTTTATTTCCGAAGCAAAGCAATAATCAAATAAACACACACATGAATAGCACAATCACCCCAACTGACCAAATTCGAATTACAAACCATTCATTTAAGTTATACTTTCTATTTTTAGTAACTTTCCATTTTTAGTAACTTTCCATTTTTAGTAACTTTCCATTTTTAGTAAGTTTCCAAAATTAGTAATATTCATCATTTGAGATTCTATTAAGTATTTTGAATAGTTTAGGGACTTAACATGTCAACCTTACAAGTTTAGGGTTAAATATGACAACTTTCCATATTTTAGGGTTTAATATACAAAATCAACAATTTTCAAGGTTAAAAGTGTAAATATCAAAGTTTCACATTTTATTCAGATTATACCTTCCATTTTCTGTATTTACAAGTCAAACCCTTAATTTATACAATTTACATATTTAGCCCTTTTTGTTTATTAATTATTTAAACAATATCTTTAATTATCCATAATTACAAAACAAGTCCTTATAGATTCAAATATGACAAATTCATACTTTATACATTAAATACTAACCAAACCTTCCACTTTTCAGAATTTACAATTTCAGTCCCTCTATTTTAATTAATTAATTTCTAATTACTTATTATATGTAATTAACCATTTTAATCCAAAATAATATCAATATGACATTTTATACCCCCCAACTTATTTTATACAGATTATAATAAGTATAATAACATGTTTAAAATAGACCTCATAGTTTCAGAAATTACAAATCACCCCCTTATACCTTAAAAATCAAATCGGCTAACTAATAAATCCACAAAACCCTAATTTGATTTTTCCCAACCACAAACACAATTATTACCCAATCATTAGCATTAAATGAACCTGGAAAAATTAGCAAAACCCTAACCCTAATTTGTTTAAACCTTTTTCTTTCTTTTTCCCCTTAATTCGCAATTCGGCAAACAAGAAAAACCCCAAATAAATTTTCGAATCTCTCCTAAATTTTTCCAACAATTTATCTGAGTTACATATGATATATACAACCTTAGAAAAATATAAAATCAAGTGTACAAACATTCCTTTGCCGATTTCATAATTATTTCGAAATTAGGGTTTCTAATTTGTTTTAATTCATATGATCAATATAACATGCATGGATATTTTTCCTACTTATATTATGGATTAGAATGATGAAAAATGAGATACAAAAATACCCTTGATGATCCTTGATGATTTGATGAATTTATGATACTCGGTTGTGTATTTCGAACCCAAAACAATTACCACGATCGAACCAAGCAATCCACGATCTTCCCACTATTTTTCCCACCTTCCTTGATCTCCAAAACACCTTAGAAAAATGGTCCTAGCCCTGGAAAAAATCTTGATGCCGCCTCTTTATTTTTTTAGGGTTTCGGTGTGTTTTTGTTTTAAGTTTTACAAAAATAAAATGCATAAAGAAATTAAATAAATATTTTGGCCGAATTTTTGGGCTTTCTAAATAGACTAAATCTGATTTTTAACTTGCCAATATTTATTTTGTAATTATCCATATTTATTTTATATTAATTGTAATGTATAAATAAATAAATATACATAATTTCGGCAAAAGTATATATACATAAATATTAATTATTTTTCTTGTACAATATAAGGTATTTTAATCTTACATAAATTTCATAATTGTCATATGTTGTATTTTTATAATTTCTAGAATTAAAATGAATTTTATTCATGCTTTTATGTATTTTTCTTGCATTAGGGGTATTTTGGTAATTTTACACTTGTTGAGATTTTAGGTTTTACAATTCCGATGTACTCATTCCCCTGTTTTCTTAGATATTCAGCATCCTATTGCTTTTCAATCAATGGTGGGAACAATGAACCAACAGATAACTAAACAGGTCATGTACTCTTTTTTCGGTCTAACTATTGTTTTGTAACTCTTTTTTTCCTTCATTACAATATCAGAATAATTCGTCCTAGGATTGTTTCACATAGACAAAAAGTGGGTGTATTATTCGTGTGCCGATCATATAGGAAAAATTCTCCATTTTTTTAACGTGTTGAGTAAAAGAAAAACTTGCTCTACAAAATCTTATTCTTGCCGGAAAGACCATTTTCGAATAGAGGTAAGATCCGTGGAATTGTTCACATAAAAGTTTTAAGTCCATTGCAAGTGGATCATCTTTAATTTACATCTTACACCATACAAATTATAAAACCAAGGCGGCTTTTTAAGCTATTAGGTCTTGATCATGACCCGCAGTCATACTCATGACTCTACCTGTTGCTCCAGGAATCGGGTTGTCCATGGACATTTCCCTAAGCCTGACCCACTGTTTAGGTGTGACATATATATATGTTGTCTTTATATGTCTAATTTATGGATATTAAACTTGGTTTGCGAGCGGGGTACTTCTTATGGACAATGAACGCTTATGGAGTGGTAAAAGAATGTTTTTGTGTGCTTTTGGTATTATTTGTTATTATAATAAAGTGTTACTTTATACTGATTACTCATTTTGTTTAATTTTCTATCCTATCAGGTTGTGAAAGTGAATAGAAATCATCCTCATTTTGTCTACGCTTCTATCATTGCAGTGAAACAAGGAAGTCTGATGTGCAGATGCAAATCACATTTGTTGCTGTATGATGGAATGGTTTATGTAAACTGTTTAGGACATCATACTGTATGATCTACTTTAGTGATCATACTGTATTATGTAATCGCATTTTGTTACCATATCATGGAAAGGTTTAAATAAAAATTGTTACTTGTACTATGTGCTGAGACTTTTGGCTCGCGCACAGATTCACGTGGAATTCTCTACTTATTTTCTGGATGTATACAGATTCATATCCTGTCAAAAATCCTGCTGGTAAACGCACGCGCTTAAATCCTCGTTGTAATGTATATGCCATTCTGTATTATATAGTTGAACCAATCTAACGAGGTCGTGAAAAATTTCCATACTAAATATAGGTTTAAAAAAAGAGTCAAAAATGGAGTTTTATCTTCAAATTTATCCAGAGAAGGTTGTATGGTTTTTGTGTGTTTAGATGTATGTAATTGAACGCAATGGGAGTATCCGATGAAACGTTTCCTAAGCTCGATCTTTAGTCACCATAATATGTATTTAAGTGAGAATTTTGATGTTTGAATCATAATGATTTGAAAAAATAACCTCTCACTCATATGTTAGCTCACTAAACTCTCGATTGATCTGGTGATTTATAGACAAGAGGTGTTGTGGCATAAAGCAAAAAGAAAGATATATTCAAATGCTAAATAGAGTTACGTGTCTTAACCTATGTGATTACAATCGGTTCATAGTCTGTGTAGAAAGGTGAAGCAAGCAGGTAGGCAAAGATAAATGTACCAATTTGTGCTAGCTTTCATTGTCTGGTTACATATCCAGAAGATAGTATTTGTCCTATAGGGGTATATCTGTCTTTGTTTGCTACTTATTTAATAGCGTATTCTTCTGTAATGATGATACCCCTATGCACACTTCTCTTTTTCTTACACATATAGCATAAGCTTTCTCCTAATGTGTAGCCGTATGCAGTTTTACTAAGTTGGCAAGACAGACACACATGTTCTGCAAACGATTTTTTAAAAGCAACATCATTCGTGGGAATGTCCTACAAAGTAATTTGTTATCCAATAACCCCTATTGAAAAGCATGTGTTGTCTTAGTTTAATGAGACAAGCAAGTGAAATATACTTTATTAATCCTTTATAAAAAAGCTATGTAGCTGAGAGTTAAGAATCTTATACCTGAGACAGCTAATCTGAACCCGACATATATTACCACCCTAACTGAAACTGGTTAGACAGGTGAGAAAGATGTTTTGGGGCATGTAATATGGTGTATATATCAAACTACAAATACTTCTAATCTCCTAAATGTTATTGAGTTTGGGTGAATATTGGGTATCATGCTTTAGGTAAACTTGACAGCAATAAAATACATGATGACATACTATATACAATAACCAGAAACACCTATGAAGCATATCCAGTGCAAGTAAATATAATTGACGGTTGTTACTATAGTTATCAACTTATCATTATCAGTATACAGATTTTCTGAAACTGGACAATTCTTTTTCTAAGAGCGTTCTGGCAAAGCAAAAGAGCGAAACATTTATGAACTTTTATGTCGACAATTACGTTTGAAATCTCTGTTCTGAGTTATGACTGTATACCGTCTAATTGGTATGCTATAAACGAAGGTTGGGCTCAGCTTGTTAATTTCTGTTTAATGTTGTCTGAGATTAAAGATGTGCTTTTGAGTGTCAATTTTGTATTGAGAAGACTTAATATTGTGCACGAGTCAACTGAGGTTGTGAGATATCTAGATGATTTGGTTCTCTTTCAATGTTTCTTACTCCTATGATAATTCTTCATAAGCCCTTAAAGCTGTCTCTCATTAATAAAGTTCACTATGGATATGATGGCTGTCTATCAAGAAGGTGCCAAAGAGCGCTTGTGCATGTGATATATTTGATGAAACATAAAATTCGTAGTATATTTTGAAAAGTGAGAAAAGCGAGCGCTTAAGTGACGAAGCAAGGCATTTTGCACTAAAGCGCTTTGATTCCCAAGAAACGAGGCATTTTCATCGAGCGACAAAAAGTGTTGAGTGGCAATCTAGAGGCGCTCGCTATTATGCTATATTTTCGTAAATACTATTAATTAGCTTTTATATGAGGAAACCTAAACAGATCACTAACGAATGTACTTTTTTATCATTTACTTTGAACACGCCTGAAACATATATACTATGTTATATCATATTTATTCTTTTGCTAAATCAATGTTTTGTAATATTGTCTTATAAACTCTCATGCTAATTACATTTATTTGTCGACATTACATCTCCTTGAAACTAGTTTTTGTATATAAACAAGTTTAAAAAACCCGCGTTTTGCTGCGGCAAGTTTTGTTAAAAAAATCGGTTAAGGGAGTGTTTTCTTTTCCCGGAGTAGTTTTTGTTAACCCGCGTGTTGCCGTAGGAGTATTGTGTCGACTCGTTCCAATGATATCAAGTTACAAAAGTCAAAATATCGTGTCACGGCATACAATTTACTATATAAGTTAATGACATATTTTATATGAGGAAACCTAAACAGATCACTAACGAATGTACTTTTTTATCATTTACTTTGAACACGCCTGAAACATATATGGTGCTTAAAAGATAAAAATAATAAACCTAATATAAGAACTAACTAACTAAACACATGCAGATGTATAAAACTGGACACATGGATTGATGCGAAGAAGTTCTTGATATCGCCAGCCTTATGTTTGCTAGTTAATCTATGTGCATTGCCTTCTCCATAAGCAGCGATGTGTTTTTTGTGCTTTTTCTCGAGTTGTCCAATCGCCTTCTTTATCACCTAAAAACAGTCATAAGTTTAGTTTCAACATTTTATCACATACTAAATAGATCAAAATGGTTCGCTATATATATATACGACTTGACTATGTGTATGCACCTATAGTTTGCGTGAACACCCGTTCCGTTCCAATCACTACGAACTGGTTTTGGGTCAAAAGAACAAATCACTCCAGCCATCTTAGTAATCCTCTACAAATGCAATGAAGTTATTAAATAAATATTAGTCACATTATCACAAAAAAATATTATAATTAAAGATTTTCAAGACCAACTAATAAATAATTTTTCTTGATCTTAAAACTCACTCACATAATTAGATATTAAAAATCACAAATAAATAAAGCAAACAATTTAACTCATTTGTCATCACTTAAACTCAAATACCAAATGACTTGATATTCCAAATATCTACACAGCCAAGTGATAAAAATCATAGAAACTATAAAAAAGATACCAAAAATCACCAATTCTAACAGTAAAAAGCTACTCAACATGTAACTGGAGAGGCTTAGGTTGAGCCATGGTTCTTTTAAATTAATTTATTTGGCTGGTTCTAACTTCACAGGTTTAACCCTTTCAAAATTATCACCTACCCCTTTGTTTCTCACCATGACTGGTACAGATGAAGGTACCTTGATCTCTCCATCACCTTCATGATCACTAATTTCACCATCCGTAAAATAAATCTTTCGACCGAATCTGAAGGCGCAACTTGTGTTGTCCAGCAAAATTCGCAAAGGCGTCGCGGCTGCTAGAGAATATAGTCATTGTGCTTTAACCTGGAGCCTTTGGAATATTAGGCCCATTTTTCGACTTAACATTAGTTGCATCGTACCTTTTTGATCTAGAACCGCAAAACGCAAAAGTCATGGATTGAAATGTCTCTATATCTTTAAGGTAAAACTAAGCTTAATTTTAATTTATAAGAAAAACGTAAACCACCTACATAAAAACCAAGTATACACAAACCATGGTCTATGTTGCCATACTGCGCATATCTAAACGAAAACACGAAAATGCAGATATTATTAAACTACCTGATTTCTGTAACTTTAATACGAAAACTTATTGCATTTTCATAATAGAATAAGCTAATAGGCACCTTACTTGAGCTAAGCCAAACACCCCTTATGGTACTCATACGTCCATAAGGCGAGATATAAAAACAGACCTTCTAGTTTATAAATCTCCCAGAGTCAGAAATGACATCTTCGATATGGGTTCCCGCCATTTTAGCCTGGGAAACACCATCAGATGCTAAAGGGATGTTGTAATCAGGTGGTGTTGTGTACGCTGATCTGGGTTACCGCCATATCTGGCCACAAACACAATGACCACAATTAATTGAAAAAGGATATTTGATTTTAGAAAACCTCGTAAGCGCACTTGGCAACGCTTATAAGACTATCAAGGTCTTGTTTACCATTTCTTTTTGTATTCTTTTTTTAATATGAGGGTTCAGCCGAACAGATGGCCCCAACCGCTCATTCTTCTTGGTTTGCAAGGCACATAGCTATACATATATCATTAATTTTTGTCTTTGTCCTTGTTAGTGCCGTACGACTGCCCTAAATAATAATAAGCTAGCCTAAACGGTCTTTTAATGTAAAATATGAACTGTTAGATACCTTGCTCACCTCTTTATTCTCTTAGATTTTATATATTTTTCTTAACTTTATACGCAGCATCGTAGCGTTGGGTGGCATTAGGTGTGGATGGGTGTCGCTTCAGATGGGGTAAACATGACGCAAGATTCAAGCATTTATCAATCTGATCAGCGACACTACAGGTTGCTTTTTATTTAAATGATGATTTTTGTACGAATGTCATGCTATTTTCTGGTTTCTGAATGATGAAGATAAAAGAGAGAATAGCTTACATACCCGTAACAACGATGCTTCATATTCTGCTGGGATACCTCGTCGGAAAGTCACATCATTTCTTCAATGGCGGTCCCTTTATAAAGATATTCATCCTGAACCTGATGATTGCTAAAATCCCAGTATCCTCAAATCGCAGTACCCATAGGTCCTTCTCATTTGACTATGCGATTTTCAGTAAACGCACATGTGGCCTACAAACAGTAAGAATTAGATAATATGCTCAAAAAAGAAGAGTGAACTATATTTTAGTGATTGCTCTATTTCATTTCTTCATTGTATTAAATGGAAAGCATCTTACAGTTGGGGCAAAAAAAAATTGTTGTAATTTAACAACAAGTTAACCAATTTAACTCTTACGAGTACGCAGCGGATAGATCGAGTCTAGTACAAATAATTAACATACATTAAAACACATAAGGAATGTAAAAGGGTAAATAGAAAACATACCCTCGAAGACACCAGCAAATAAATGAAACTGAGAACGAGAAACGAGTGACTAAATTGTCACCTCTACGAGTGCTCACACAAACACGTAAACAAGCACGCCCGGATGCTAGTCCACACTTCACCATGAACCTGATGATTGCTAAAATCCCAGTATCCTCAAATCGCAGTACCCATAGGTCCTTCTCATTTGACTATGCGATTTTCAGTAAACGCACATGTGGCCTACAAACAGTAAGAATTAGATAATATGCTCAAAAAAGAAGAGTGAACTATATTTTAGTGATTGCTCTATTTCATTTCTTCATTGAATTAAATGGAAATCATCTTACAGTTGGGGCAAAAAAAAGTCAGTGCGCTACATACTATTGGAGCTGCCTATTGATAAATTATTAAGCAAGTATTAAAACTGAACTTTTTTATTTAACTACATGTTTTTAAAACCTGAAGCAATGTAAACATGTTTATTTCAAACTGCATACCCAAAAAACTAATAAATATTTCACAAACATCATTTAGGGGGCTGCGTGGGTATAACTTATTGAAACAACTTATGTAACACGGTAGATATATTTATAACAATCTCATAAACATTCTCTCACCCGTTTTGACCCGTTAGGCCATTTTTCTGCGAAATACCACTTGTTGGTTCCGTAACCGAGGCACAACATCGACGGTGGCTTAAAAAAGGTCTTAAATTTTGGTTAAAATATGTAATGCCGAGAGTTTACATTTAAAACTATAAACATATCTAGCACCCAAGTATCCAACAAAAAAAATTATGAATAAGCATTGGCATTACCTGATGATAATTTGGGTGTAAACTTATAACCGTGACTTTCGTTGGATATAGCTAGCCTGCCATTCGACATAAGCAATATGTGGTTAGTGTAAGAAAGGGTTTAGGGATATAATTTGTGTCTTGCATTCCTCATAACAATGATACAATATATAAGAGTGTATGGACTATTCTAAAATACGGGCTTGAGCCCAATACATAATTTGACTGGCATAAATAACTGTGACTGACATAAATAACTTTGACTAATCACACATAAATGACTTTGACTAATCATGAATTAACACTCCCCCGCAGTTGGAGCGGGAGGACACCGGGCGCTCAAACTGGTGCGAAACTCCTCAAACAACGCTGAAGGCAATCCCTTAGTGAAGATGTCTGCAAACTGATAACGGGAAGGAACATGCAGAACACGAACCTGACCAGCAGCTACTAAATCATGAAAAAAATGAATATCGATCTCTATATGCTTCGTACGCTGATGCTGAACTGGATTGGAAGATAAATAGGCAGCACTAACATTATCACGGTAAACAAGCGTAGCAGAACATAGTGGAGTATGTAACTCACGTAAGAGATTCCTCAACCAACAAGTTTCAGCAACAGCATTGGCAACACCACGATACTCTGCTTCGGCACTGGACCGAGAAAGCGTTGCCTGACGCTTAGCGGACCAAGAGAGTAAATTGTTTCCAAGAAATACACAATATCCTGAATTTGATCTCCGAGTGGTGGGACAACGAGCCCAATCCGCATCAGAATAAGCAACCAAATCTGTAGTAGATGAAGAAAATAATTGCAAACCATAATTCAGAGTGCCTTGAACATACCACAAAATCCTCTTAAGAGCAGAGAGATGAGGCTCCTGAGGATCATGCATATAAAGACACACCTGTTGAACTGCATAAGAAATATCCGGTCTAGTAAAAGTGAGATACTGGAGAGAACTTGCAAGACTCCGATACAAAGTCGGATCAGATACCGGATCACCATCAACACCCAGTTTAGACTCGGTATCAACAGGAGTCCGACTAGGATTACAAGAAACCATATGTGCTTTCTCCAAAATCTCAATAGCATACTTCTTCTGAGATAAAAATAAACCTGAAGAATCGCGCGTGACAGAGATACCCAGAAAATAATTAAGAGGGCCCAAATCTGTCATAGCAAATTCCTAATGCAAAGAGCTAATAATCCGCTGCAATAAACTCTCCGAAGAAGCAGTAAGAACAATATCATCCACATATAATAACAAATAAGCGGTATCAATCCCCTGTCTGTAGATAAATAGAGATGAGTCACAGCGACTATGAGAAAAACCAACTCGAGTAATATAGGATGCAAACCGCTGAAACCAAGCTCATAGGGCTTGTTTAAGCCCATAGAGAGACCGTTGTAAGAAACACACATAATAAGGATAAACATAATCCCGAAATCCAGGAGGCTGATGCATATAAACAGTCTCAGAAAGATCACCATGTAAGAAAGCATTCTTGACATCGAGTTGATGAATCGGCCAATGTGGAGAAGCAGCTAGAGTAAGAACAGTCCGAATAGTACCCGGTTTAACAACCGGACTGAAAGTCTCATCAACATCAACCCCCTCTAGTTGTGTACTACCATTCGCTACAAGACGTGCTTTGTAGCGACTAAGCGTGCCATCCGCCAGATACTTGTGGCGAAAAATCCACATACAATGCACACTATTAGTATTCGGTGGTCTAGGTACTAAAGTCCAAGTTTTGTTTTTAATAAGCGCAATATATTCATCACGCATAGCATTTTGCCAGTTTGGATCATTAAACGCATCACGATAAGATTTTGATAAAGGAGAGACCGAAGACACATGTAAATTAAGACGCTCAGTAAGACGGTTAGTCCCGACACGAAAACGTGTAACCATGGGGTGAACCGAGTCAGAGTTTGGGTTAACTGGGGGATTTTGGACTATAGTGGGTGCATGGTGGTCCGAAACTATTGTGGTTTGGTGCGGGACAGCTGTAGAGGAGAATTGAAGTTGGACTGGTGTATGTTGGGTCATGGAAGATGGTTGTTGGACTGGTGAATGGAGTTGGGCCAAAGATGGGGAAGCAGGTGTTGGTTGGGCTGTAGTAGGGGACTGTTGGGCCGCGATAAGGGACTGTTGGGCTGCGGGTTTGGCTGGATGTTGTTTGTGTGGTAAAAGATCAGTTTGTCCAATAGTTGGTGTGGTAAGGGTAGGTTTTGGAATAGTAGGGTGTAAATCTTAGGTATCATCTAAAAAGTTATAAGCGGAAGTGGTTTTGGGTGTGGTTGAGCCTTAGGGAAACACGGTTTCATCAAAAGTGACATGACGTGAAATAAGCGATAAGGGACTGTTGGGCTGCAGGCAACGATACCCTCTATGAGAAGAGGTAAATCCTAAAAAAATAGAGGGTGTTGCACGTGGTGCAAGTTTGTGAGATGGATAAAGGTGAGGGTAACATAAACACCAAAAAATGCGTAAAAGGGTGTAGTTGGGATCTTTGCCATATAAACGGGTGTAGGGAATGTCATTAGTAATAGCAGTTGAAGGCAAGATTTTTAGTAATTGTATGGCCATATTGAGAGCCTCGACCCAAAAAGTTGGTGGAAGGTTTGCATGGAAAAGGAGGGTGCGAATGACGTTATTGATTGTACGAACCATTCGTTTAGACTTCCCATTCTGTTGAGAGGTTTAGGGATACGAAAAACGGAACTAAATTCCATTTTGGGCAAAAAGAGTGTGTAGGCGATGGTTATCGAATTCACCACCATGATCACATTGGAATGACTTGATTTCACACTTAAATTGAGTGCAAACATAATTACAAAATAACACGAATTTGGACATAACATCAGATTTATTAACCAAAGGATAAACCCAAACAAACTGAGAATAATGATCTAAAAACAAGACATAATATTTAAAACCTAAGAGACTCGGAATGGGTGAAGTCCACACATCCGAGTGAATATTATCAAAACAAGAACTAATCATAGTATTGGAGCTAACAAATGAAAGCCTCACATGTTTGCCAAGCTGACAAGCATGACACAGAACGGGAGGCTTCTCTTTATTATACGAAATAAAATTAGAAGAAACAAGTCGACGCAGCACTTCACCCCCTGGGTGTCCAAGGCGTTGATGCCACATATGTTGACTAACAAGGAAAGCATAAGGGATATGAGATGGAGTTGTGGCTTGGTAAAGATCCCCAGTGATGTCGCATCGGAGAAGCACCCGACGCGTTAGGAAATCCTTAACGAAAAAACCAAACGCATCGAATTCGATAGTATAATTATTGTCACGAACAAATTGACGAACATATATTAAATTCTTGATAATATGAGGGGTGATAAGAACATTATTTAAGTGAAGAGATCTAGTTGGAGTTGGCAAAATACTATGGCCCGTATTAGTGATGGGTATAGAATGACCGTCACCAACCGAGACAGACGGATACATACACGTATTAAAATTTTCACTAAGACTATTAACTGAATTATTGAGATGAGAGCTCGCACCTGTATCAAAATTCCAAGCGCCAGAAGCGGCGTCATGAAGGGTACCTGTAGTGAAAGCATAGGGCAACACAGTAGCTTGACCCGAGGTATCCATGTGGCATGATGAATCAGGCTGAGTGGGCTGAACATTTGTCACGTCAAGGGCTTGTTGGGCTGGAAAGGGGGCTTGAGCCGGCTGGTATGAAAATCCAAGAGGTGCCCCAATCGGTTGGGCCAAAGATGGTGCATAATAACCATATAGGCCAGAGTGATAAGCAACAGGCCCTGATGGACCATGAGAAGTCGAACCATGTGAAGTAGAAGAACCAGAAACATTTAAATTGCCTAACTGTTGTAACAGCTTTGATAGCAATTCATTCAAAGTATTATTATGAATGGGACCCATAATGATTACAATAAATAGGTGCGTGAGTGGTAGGGTTTATTGTTTAGTACTTTAGTATTAGAACTATTTAGGGTTGTGGGAAAAAAAACGAGCTAGGTAGTTTTATGTCAAACTAAAAAAATAAAAAATAAACGTGACCTAAGCACGTATTTAAACAACCGTGACCTTAGCACGATTTACACACATCGTGACCTTAGCACGATGAACACAAGACGATGACCTTAGCACGTCTTATACTAATAACCGTGTGACCTTAACACACAAAGAAGAAAACGTCGGAACAGAAAAAAGGGTTTCGATGGGATATAGTTAGGGTTTATGGATCGTGTGTAGGCGTGATACCATGTAAGAAAGGGTTTAGGGATATAATTTGTGTCTTGCATTCCTCATAACAATTGATACAATATATAGAAGTGTATAGACTATTCTAGGATACGGGCTTGAGCCCAATACATAATTTGACTGGCATAAATAACTTTGACTGACATAAATAACTTTGACTAATCACACATAAATGAATTTGACTAATCACACATAAATGACTTTGACTAATCACACATAAATGACTTTGACTAATCATGAATTAACAGTTAGTCATTATTATAGGGATGTATGTTTAAGCTTATTTGTAGACTTATGAGCTTATTGGTTTTGGCTTACATTGCATAACCTCATACGTTGAGCTTATTTTGACACTCGTAGACTTATATAAGCTTATTACGAACCTCGTAACCCACAAATAAGGTTAAACATACACCACCTAAGTTTTAAAATGAAAAAAAATCCCCAACTTCAAAAACATCAAACCACACAATTTTCCCTTTGCACAGATCAAAGTACACTAACAAAAGATCACCCTAATTGATATAATAACAATTCATGAAACAAATATATTACACATGAACCCGCATCATTTATAAAAAGCAATTTTTAAAACAGCTAGCACAAACACAAATATAATCACAACCGATTGTAAAGGTTGTTTGAAGATTGAAGAAGAGACCGTTCAGCACCACATATGACTTTCCTGCGGAGTTCCAAAAAACTCATTTTCCAATCGTTTCTGTATTGCCAACAAAACCTAAAATCTTCAAATGATATATATAAGAAAAAAACACCCACATCATATTTAATCAATTAAACATATGAAAACCCAAATTTGCAAGAACTCATACACCCTTTGCTAATCAGAAGTTAAAAAAATAAAGGAAGAGTTAAAAAAACGTGACCTTGTGCTCGGAGGATGTCAAAGGAAGATTCACAGCTGCGTGGTTAGTCGGATTTTTAGAGAGATAAAGATGTATGACAGTATTTTTAAGAGAGGGAGTGAGAAAGAAACTGTGTGTGTATGAAATGGAGAGGAGACGGTGGAATTGTTTTGGAGGAGATTAAGAGGGGTGGGAGCTAATGGTATGGGAAGGAGACACCTGTTTTTCTTGTGAAGCTAATTGTGTCTTTTGTTAACACGTATCGGCAAATATAATAAGATAAAAGTGGATGTGTGATTAAGAATGGATTAAAAAAATATTTATTAGATTAAAATATTGAGTGCTGTTCATTTTGTGAGTATAA